>BSBK01004551.1:0-72500 GCA_027943335.1 Chamaecyparis obtusa
GCATAAGTCCTGGGTAGCGAAGGGACCATGCCAACAATACCAACTCTGACCTGTAAATATATATTTGCAATAATGAGATTAGTAGACTGGTGCAACATAGAGTAATAAATCTACAAAATAGGATGATAGCATAATAAAATTACAAATTGATTAAACTAAAATTAAAAATTACATATGGTGATCCCTCCTCTGGAATAGTGGGCTGGGTCAACAAAGAAACAAAAGATTCTCGTGGGACCTCCCTCACAGTTGGAGTAACCTATGAGAATAAAAATATTGTCATTTATATATCAATGTACTTCATCATATAAACCCTAGTTACAAAATGCAAATAACAATATGTAAAAGTCTATGTACAATCAGGCTATCACTCCGAATCGAGACGCCTGTAACCCTACGCCGCCAAACCGGTGTCGGGACATCATCAATAGCCACACCCTACACAATAAAGTGCAAGTAAAATATTTATTACTACACACAAGTGGCATACATATGCATGCATAATTAATCTTAAATAATTAACTACCTTTCCTTTGTCGACACCAGATGAAGGAACCCCCTCACGCCCCCCACTAATGTTGGTTGTAGCCTGCAAGAACACAATAAGATGAAAATATATATTAGTAAATGTATGAATTTTATTGCTCTAATTGATATAGATTTAAGCTTGTACACCAAATGATATAAAAAAAAACTAATGGGTACATAATTTATAATATACTGTATAGTCATCAAGGCCAAATTAAATGGCCGAAAGTGTGGACTCATCCACCTGTCTCACCTCCTCCTGTGTCATTGACTAAACATAAATGGAAAAAATATATATACATAAGTGCATGCAATCATTAAAACTAATCTAAATAAATAAATTATTTTTAAATTAAATAAGTCATGTGACAAATTTATTTATAATGTTTACTCTTACCGTATCAACAGGAGTCAATGGCTCTACGTACACCTCCTAAGCACTCTCATGAGATGTAGATGCTCCATGAGGTGTTGCAGCCTCTGCAACAGCCTCTCCTGTATCTCCCTCATCAATATCATGAAACTGATATATATATCAGAATCAGTAAGTGGTCCGAGGCACATATGCCTGCACATAATGCACATATGGGACTTGCATACATGTGAACTCCAACGAGATGTCGATGCGCCAACAACATCCACATGAGGCAACACTGACTTAGTCTATGTGATCAACTAATCACTCAGTAAATGAATGGCCCTAATAGTCAGTTCAGCAGCCTCATAAATGATATCAGGATGCTTCACTGGAGGAGGGGGTGTGACATTAGTGGGGGGACAAAGGTAGTGGCCTTTCGGCGCTGAGAAGATGGCCTAGTCTGAGGAGCTCCTCTGCCTACGCCCATGTTGGGCCTCATACTCCAATAATCAACATGGTGACCAAGCACAAACTCAGCATACAATTTTTTAAGGAAATAAAATGGGACCTCCAAATTTCTATGTGGTGGTTTATCAAAAACCATCCACTAGCGATCCCAAAGTTTGTGCGCATTGCTTCATTTGTGCACCATTTTATTGATAATTTGGGCTTTTTGGGGTCAACTGGTATTCCAGTTTTAGGATCGACAAAAAGGGTGGCTATATCTTCCTTATATTAAGGGCCGCAATCCCATCATGGTCAAGCCCATCATCAAATTGGGCATGCATATCATCACGCCAATGAAGAGTAGTATTATGTTGCTGCGTGAGTGTGTCAATATTTCCAACAATTGTATTTAGTGTGGCAAGCATGGGACCTAATGTAGGTATATTTTAATATGTGTTTTAGAAACCTTGTATTGTGTTCAAATTTTCTTCTATCAAATCTTGTAAAGATTTAGGGTTTAGATATGGGGGATTGTTTTTGGGATTGTTATTTGGAGGGTTATTTTCTTCATTGTTGTCAGCCATGCTTGATTAAATAAGAAACAAATCTAAGTTTCAAATATTATTACAAATATAAATACAAAACCCTATTTTTTTTAAAAATGCTACATTTAGAATGAAAATGAAATAAATTAATAAAAATATACAATTAACTACTTACCGAATATGCTTGGAGTCAAATTTGGGGTCTCCAATATCAGGTATCTGAAAATATATCGGGTATCAGAAAAATGCGGTTAGAAACTTGAAGAAATCGCGCTAGGAAATGAAGAATAGGGCTCGCAGGTGTCAGATATATGCCACAGTTATCGGGTACCTGATATTTTTGGGTACCCAATTAGGTATGTGCTTTGGTGGCAGCTTTGCCCAGGTGTACTGACACCCAGGCCTACTAAAAAGTCAACAAGCACTTTCATGCGCTTTTGGACGAGTGAAAAGTGAATATTTTTCACATCCCCACTTTTTGGCCCCTCATGATCTTACACAAACCCTAATGTCTGTAGTTCAACTCGGTTCTGTCTTCAACTAGTTTGATTAGGAGTACATGAAAATAGTCCTTTCAGGGTAAAGTACAAATATGTGTGATGCTTTTATAAAAGAAAAGGACAACAACATGCAAATTTTTCAACTTTAACGACATCAAATTTGTATTTGTGTTTAGAATTTGAAGATGATGTAAACTAATGAAATGTGTAAAATTTGATGAAGTTTAAGCTTATAATTTTAAAAAAAAATTGAACAAAAATTGACATAGTTTTTTAATTTTTGAAGTCTATTCTTTTATTGTTGAAATATGCTAAAAATCTAGGGTCTAGTTCACACCAAAAAATTATATGCAAATAATATTTTTTTCCTCTGATTTCATAATATGTTTTAGATGACATATATAAATAGTGCATAAAAAAAGAAAAATTTGATTTCGGTATATATTTTGTCTGTTATAACTATCCAAAGTTGGTGTTATCCGAAATTAATAATTTTCTATTCACACAAATTTCCCTATCAAATCTAAACCATTTTAAAAAGAAATTATATATTCTTGAAGAGGACTCTCTCCTCTAGCGTTAAATATAAAGTTTAAATTTTTCTGACATGATTTGTTATTTTTATTTTTATTTTGAACGAGGGTGTTCTTAAATGTTAAAATACCTACTTGAAGTATTTTCAACTTATAATATATTATATGAAATCAAAACATAATTAAAGTTACATGACCATAATCTTGACTCCGAGCTCTAAAAATGATATTTTTAGATTTTATAGAAAGGTAAATTTTGATATAGAATTTAGATCCAGAAGTGAGAACTTCTAAGAGTCACCTTTTTTTGCTTATTTGGCTATCACATAGGATTCCACATCGGTTCAGTCGAACTTGTTCTGGCCGAAACAGGTTCGAGCAAAACTAGTTCAGCTGGAACCGGTTTGGCTAGACCTATGGGTGACCAAACACGGTCTCGTGCATGACCAAGCCCCTTAAATCCGAATTTAAAAAATCTGGCTGACTTTTTTTTAAAAATCGGTCTTTTATAGATTTTTAATAGTTTGTTTGAAATTTATTAATTATTTTAATTTTATTTGCAAGAGTTAGTGATTTTTATCTTGAGTTCTATTTTATATTTGGGTATTGCATGTCAAGTTTTGATTTAGCATTTTCAAGTTAAGTGATTCTTTTCTATTTTTCACATGGCAGTTTACCTGTTTATAGTGTTGCATGCATTGAAACCCTTATTCAATTTTCTTTATTAAGAGGATTTTTGCTAGTATTGGATATATACAGGTTTATAGATTTTGGCTCTGAGATTGTATTGGAGGATTGTGAAAGCTTTGAGAAATTTCAGGGTTGTTGGATTTTTCTTTGCATAGTTTATGTCGAGTGGTGGTTTAAGGTAGGGTTTGAAAACCTTTTTTGCAATTATTCTTTGGAAAATATTGTCTTCATTGTGTCTTCCAAATAGGTTGATGATTTTGGAGTGATTGTATTTTTTTTTCATTGTCTTTGAGAAAATTTGCAAGGTTAGATTGTTGTGATTTTGTGAATGATAAATATGTATATATTTAGGTTTCTTATGAGCGTAAGATTTTATAGAAATGTGTGAGATTTTCCAGTTAGAGTATTCTATCAATATGATTATTCGAACCCTTGCTTACTTTCTATCTTTACATGCCTTCAAGAAACCCAATTTGTTTAGCTTTGCATGATTTTAAGTCCATTTTTTTCTCACCAAAAAACTTGAAGTCCATTTTTTTATTAGAATATTAAATATAAGAATATTTTTAATTATTAAGTGTTAATATTTATTTAATATTTAATTGTCATGCATAATTATTAATATTTCAGTGTTTTCAAGTTAAGTGATTTTTTAAATATTTTTCAATCTGAACAGTTTTTGCAATGGGGAATAAAAGGAATAGAGCAAAAAAATATGATCGAATAAGGGATGAAAAAAAAAAAATTCATACAAAACATAATCAAGATCAACCTGTTGAAGTTCAGGAAGAACCTCTTGATATTCAAGAAGATGCAATTCAAGCAGGGGAACAAATTGGTAGTTCTAGAGGTGGAAATATATCTTTTGGCATGGGCAATTTGATGGAGATGAATGAGGATTCACTTTTCAGTCAAATTTAATTTGGACAAATGTTATCTAAAAGTACAATTAAAACACATTGCAAACAACTTTGGGATGAATATTTTAAAAATAAAAGTATGGTTGGAAAAGCTCAATTATTTGTTAGGTTATTTAGGAAAAAAGAAAAGACTCCTATTTTGGAGGAGTTGGGTGTTGATAACAAGAAAAACACAAGAGACAATGTAAATCAAACAATAGTTGAAAATTTGCAAGATGCATTGAATGACATTAATAAGTCAAGTCGAGGAGCTGATTTAAGTGTTGTACATAGAGCATTGATGACTACTTTATCTAGTAGGAGGTTGACACAGAGAAAAAAAAGTACATGCAATTTTTTATTTACAAAATGTATCTAGAAGAACTGTTCAAAGATATATCAAGAAGAGAAATATGTTAGATGAAAACATTGAAAAGAATTGGGTAAATATTTGTAGACTTCCTTGAAAAGACAAAATTTTTGAATATGCAAAAAAATTGGTCATTGAATATTGGACTGCTCACTCTCGTGTTTCTTCTAATAGAAGGGATACAATACAGATGAAAGAAGAAGAGACTGGTATGAAAATTGCACATCCAAAATATTTTATAGATACAACACAAAGTGAATTATTTGAAGCAATCAAGAAAGAATTTTTAGATGTGTAAATATGTAAAAGAATGTTTGAGAGGTTGCACCCTTTCTTTGTACACATAAATAAGGTTCATGAAACTTGTTGTCGAAATCATATTGATTTTCATCTATACTTTCAATCATATAAAAAAGTTATGGCAGTTCTTGATTCAAATATGGTTATCCCTGGAAGTACGACACAATTTGTGAAGTCTATTTTATGTGATAAATTAGAAGATTTAGATGAGTTCAAAGTACAATGTATAAAGAATGCATGCAGTGATTGTGGAGATTTGCATAAATTTCCATTACAAATTGAGAATATTAATGTTTCAACACCAGTTTTGTGGAAAAGATTTGAATATGAGACATCAAACAAAGAGCAGAGATGAATCCAAAAAAATTGTTTTGAAGGAGAGTGAATTTCCCTACCTTGAGTTTATGACCAAATTTCATACTCTAATTTATCCACATATCCAGCATTGTCGTGGTGCATGATGGCAAGCTAAAAAGCTTCGTGATTCCAAAGATTGTTTTTCACCTAGTTGTATTCTTTCAATTGTAGATTTCTCTGAGAACTATACATTTTCCCCTCAAACAGAGCTTCAAGCTCAATATTATCATTCTAAGTAGGTTACAATATTTGTGCAAGTGACCTATAGATATGCACAATATGATTTGGATGAGGTAGAAAGTACTGATCCAAATTAATGCATTATCATCAAGGAGGTTCATTTCTATATCAGTGATGATAAGGTTCATGATAGGAGCTATGTGGCTCATTATTTTGCAATGTATTTTGAAGATATTGCGAATCATGGGATAAAGGCTTCACAACATTAGATTTGGTCTGATGGTTGTGCAGGTAAGTGTATAGATACTTCGATTCATTTTCATTATCATTTAATTACTTGTTAAATTATTAAAGGATGACATGTATATATGCATGTATAACTTAATTTTGTAGGACAATTTAAATCTACAAAATCCTTTAACTGGCTAGCCATGCAACATGGTAGATGCAATGTTAAGTTTCTATGGAACTTCTTTGAAAGTGGACATGGAAAAGGAGAGCATGATGGAGCAGGAGCGTGTGTGAAGCGTGCACTTTGCCAACATGAATTTTTAGGTACAAATGGTGTTCAGTAGTTATATATATATATAGATAGATAGATAGATAAATTTCAGATAATATATTTTTAGCTCCGATCCATTTTCTTTAAACTTATAATTTAGAAATGTACAGGTAACATGATAGAGAATTCAAAGAAAATTGTTCAATGGTGTCAAAGTCATTTTTCTCCTTAGGACACCAAATACAACAACAGTTATTTTTGGGAAGTGTCAAAGTCATATTAGACCTCTTATTAATTCTTAAGGGTCCTATTAGGTATTAAATGGTCCTATTAGATGTTAATGGTTTTATTAGGTCTTATTAATCATGTTAGGTGTTAATAAAATATATTAGGTCTTAAGGGGTCCTGTTATGTGTTATTAATCATGTTAGGTCTTAATTGGTCATATTAGTCACATGTTAAGTCAAGTAATTGGTCAATTAATAGGTCCTAATTGGTTAAATATTAGTCACTTGTTAGGTCTTAATTGGCCCTATTAGGTCTTAATAGGTCATATTGGACCTAATTAGTCTTAATAGGTCCTATTAGTTCTTAAGGGTCCTATTAGGTCTTATTAGTAGGTATTAGGTCTTATTACTCATGCTAAGTCTTAAGGGGTCCTATTATGTCTTATTAATCATGTTAGGTCTTAATTGATCATATTAGTTGCATGTTAAGTAAGTAATTAGTCTTAATAGGTCAATTAACAGGTCCTAATTAATCAAGTATTAGTCACATGTTAGGTCTTAATTCCTATTAGGTCTTATTAGGTTGTATTAATCAATTTAAGGGTCTTATTAGGTCTTATTAATCATGTTAGGTCTTAATAGGAAATATTAGGTCTTATTATTCATGCTAGCTCTTAAGGGGTCCTATTAAATCTTGTTAATCATGTTAGGTCTTAATTGGTAATAGAGGGAGAGAAATTTCATATTGGTTTCTAGTATTTTGGTTTATGTTAGTTTCTAGTGTTAGAGTTTAATAGGAAATATTAATCATGTTAAGGGTCCTATTAGATGTTAAGGGTCTTATTAGGTCTTATTAATCATGTTAGGTCTTAATAGGAAATATTAGGTCTTATTATTCATGTTAGCTCTTAAGGGTCCTATTACATCTTGTTAATAATGTTAGGTCATAATTAGTCCTGGAGAGAGAGAAAGTTCATGTTGGTTTCTAGTGTTAGAGTTTAATAGAAAATATTAATCATGTTAAGGGTCTTATTAGGTTTTAGTAATCATGTTAGGTCTTAATAGGAACTATTAGGTCTTATTACTCATGTAAGGTCTTAAGGGTTCCTATTATGTCTTATTAATTTCATGTTAGGTCTTAATTGATCATATTAGTCACATGTTAAGTCTTAATTAGTCTTAATCGATTAATTAAGAGGTCCTAATTGGTCAAGTATTAGTCACATGTTAGGTCTTATTAATAGGTATTAGGTCTTATTAGGTCGTATTAATCAATTTAAGGGTCTTATTAGGTCATATTAATTATGTTAGGTCTTAATAGGAAATATTAGGTCTTATTACTCATGTTAGCTCTTAAGGGGTCCTATTACGTCTTGTTAATTTCATGTTAGGTCTTAATTGGTCAGAGAGAGAGAAAGTTCATGTTGGTTTCTACTGTTAGAGTTTATGTTGCTTCATGTTCTAGTTTCATGTTGGTTTAATGTTAGGGTTCATGTACATTTCATATTAAGGTTTATTTTTTAGTAGGTTAAGGGATCTTATTTTAAATTAGGTTTATGGTTAAAGTTCATGTTTTTTTAATGTTAAAGTTTATGTCAGTTCATGTTTTAATATCATGTTTCTAATAATTTATATAAGTTTTCCTAATGTTTTGTAACATTTTCATAATATTTTTAAACATATGTAACAAAAATAAATTAATTAACTAACTAACACATTTTATTAACTGAAAAAAAATATTCCATTAATTAAATAACTAAATCTACATAACATCATATTATTTAATTTCTACAATTAAAAATAATAAAATTACATGACCAAAAACAATTATTAAATTAACATTTTTATTCAAATTATAATTATTTAATATTAAATACGCAAAAATAACATAAAAACATTAAAAAAACATCAAAAAATGTTAAAATAAAAAGATAAAAAAAGGGCCTACCTCTTTCAGCCAAAAACCTCCTTAATCTCTCCTCCAAATCCGCAAGTCACTCAGATCAAATGAGCCTCCCAATTTAATTTTTTGGTTTATATAGACTTTGGGGATTTTGGTTGGAACCCTTTCGGCCATAACCCTTTTGGCTGGAAGCCTCCCACCACAAAGACACTACATGGCACCTAGTGGGCGCCACATAGTTCCGGCCGGAATCATAAAATATTTCCTCTAGTGTGACACAACTTTGTGCTTTTACCCTTCATATGAATTCTCTTGCAGTATCAATAATCCTAGACTCAATAATGAATCTCATGTCTTTTTAAATAGACAACTTAAACCATTTTCTTTTCCTTTGTTAGATTTTTCTTCTTAATATTCATTGTTCATCTTACCTCTTTAACCTTCTAGAAAGTTGTGTCTATAGCATGTTTCATTCTTCTTCACTCGATCAATCTTGAATTTTGTCAGTCGTTAGATTATTATAACAAACTTTATCTTCTACCTCAAAATCATAAGTAATTGTTCAACTCATCAATTCAATTGACTGTTATAAACTTTATTTGTTTCTTTCACTCAGTCAATACCATAATGTGTCAGTGAATACCTGCTCAGTTAATACTATACTCACACTAGCTTGGTGTATACATAAATCTTCAATTATTGACCACATAAACGTGTTCAGTTCTAATCTTCAATACATAACAAAATCATGTAATGCAATCAAGTCAATATCACGATGCCATAGACTCATCAATAAGTTACCCAATGTATACCATAGCCATATATTTCATATCCACCTCATCTTCATGTAGATATCTCATTCCTTTACCATTTTTCTTCTTTAGATATTTGTAACCATCATCATAAGTACAGTCAAAACTAGTTGACATCAATGACAATAAATTGACTGATTTGATTTCCTTACAAATCACTTTAGTAGCTCAATGACCTTCAATAACTATCTTTTACTTGTCCATTCATTCCATCAAGATATTCAATCATTTGTAGGTTATCAATCTTTCCCTTTGGCATTGATTGAAACACAAATTGAAATATGTCATAGAATACTAAACATCTGTTCTACAAATCTATAAGTAAATGTTGTAGCTCGATAAGCTCTCCCTAGCTTGTTCATTTAATATGTTTAATCACTACTCAACATTCCATGCAGACTCTCCCTGTGGATTTGATCTTCTTCTTCTTATTGTGATTCTTCTCTCACTTATAATATTTCATTGGTTTCTCTCTCCCTTTGGATAAATACTTCATTGATTCATGCTCTCCCTTTGACAACAATTCCAAAAACAATAAACAGCTCTGCATTAGCCAAAATATTATCTCTAGTGTTTGGTTTAGATTAAGTACCTTTATGTACCGATATGCAGTCTCATTTGTTCTAGCTTTCACAACCTTAGGAAACCTAAAGTGTGAACAATATGCATCAACATCGTTTGATATTCTGATAAAGTATAGGTTGATGCAACCTCCTGATCACCTTAGTGATAGATATAAAAGAGATGGACCCCTAGTCTAGTCCTCAAGTACTCAAATGTATCCTTAGGTAAGGGTTTGGTAAATATATCTGCAAGTTATTCTTTTGACTTCACAAACTCCAGTTTCACTTTCTTTTCTTGTACTTGTTCCCTCAAGTGGTGATACTTTATGGATATGTTCTTTGTCTTTGTATGCATCACTGGATTCTTAGAAATATTTATAGCACTTGTTTTGTCACAATATATTATCACTAGATCAGTGATCTCTTCATTCATCCCTTTCAAAAGTTGTTTTATCCATGCAATGTTTGAACAATTAGTAGTAGCAACAACATATTCTGCTTTGGCAATAGACTGAGAAATGCATCCTTGTTTCTTACTTATCCAAGTAACTAATCTTTCTCCCAAAAAGATTTCTGCACTAGAAGTGCTCTTTCGGTCATTAATGTTTCCAACCCAATCCGCATCAGTGTAAACTTGTAGTTCAAAAGTTCCCTCTTTCTTGTACCATAAACCATAGTTCTCTATGTTTTTCAAGTATCTAAAAATCCTCTTAACAACAATCATATGTGATTCTTTAGTATTATCAAAAAAATATTGCTACAATCCCAACTACATGTGCAATATCTGGTCTACTATGCACAACATACATCAGTTTACCAATCATTGATCTGTATAGTGTCTGATTTATCTCAGTTGGCTTATCATCCTTTCTTAATTTTCATCATGTGACCATCAGTGTACCAATTGGTTTTAAATCTTCCATTCCAAAGGTCTTCAACACTTCTTTGATGTACTTTGATTGTGTAATGAATATACCTTCACTTTTTTGTAGAATTTGCAAACCAAGAAAGAATTTAATCTCTCCAAACATTGACATTACAAATTCCTTTCTCATTTCATTAGCAAATGATTTGCACAAATTATCATGTCCTCAAAATATGATATCATCAACAAAAAATTCAGCAATAAGAATCTTTTCATCAATTTCACCTTTCAAATATAAATTATTGTTGTCACTTGTTCTAACAAATCCAATACTAATATAATATGAATGCAGTCTTTCATACCATGCTCTCAGTGCTTGTTTTAGTCCATACAGTGCTTTGTGCAACTTGCATACCACATTTTTCTAATTTGGATCAAGAAAACCTTTAGGTTGTTCAATGTATACCTTTTCCTCAAGTATTCCATTCAAAAATATAGATTTGACATCCATTTGATATACTTTGAACCCTTTGTAGGCAGCATATGCAAGCAATATTCTAACTCCTTCAAGTCTTGCAACTGGTGCAAAAGTCTCACCATAATCAATACCTTATTCTTATACATACCTTTTGCATACAAGTCTTTCCTTATTCCTATTGACTTCACCATTTTCATTCAACTTGTTTCTAAATATCCATTTGGTTCCAATTATATTTTTATCATATGGTCTCGGTACCAATGTCCATGTTTTGTTCTTCAGTATTTGTTCAATTTCCTCATTCATTTCTTTAATCCATTCATCGTTCTCAAGTACATCCCTAACATTTTTAGGTTCAAATTTACAAACTAAAAATGTGGTGTTTCTCAACTTACTTTGTGTCATCATGCCATCTTGCTTGTCACCAATAATTTGATTATGTGGATGGTGTCTCCTCACAAATTTTGTTAACACTTTCTCTCTTATTTGTTCATCATTTAGTGTAGGATCAATATCTTCCTCGGTAATTATTTCATGATTCTCGGTCTCTATAGGTTGATGCTCGGTATCATTATCATATTTCTTGGTAATTTCAACTTGTTTCTCACATAGAATGTTAGGTTTATCAATGTATGTGAATCTATCGTAGTCTTTTGGTTCCTTTTTCCTTTCTTCATCATTTTTCTTAGCAAACTCATCAACCCTCACATTTTCACTTTCAATCATTTTGTCAGAAACCTTATTCAAATATTTATAAGTTTTTCTTTTAGTAGAATATCCTAAGAATATTCACTCATCACCTTTTGAATTAAATTACCCAATTATATCATCTTTCAGAATGTAACATCTACTCCTAAATATTCTGAAATAACTTACATTCGGTGCGTACCCATACCATAACTCATAGGGTGTCTTGTTTGAATCTTTCTTCAGTTGTACTTGGTTCAATGTGTATACAAGAGTACTAATAGCTTCTCTCTAGTATATTTGTGCAACATAATTTTTAATCATAAGCATTTTAGCACAATCAACTATGGATCTATTCCTCCTTTCACTAAGTCCATTATGATGTGGTGTTCTCGGTGTACAAACCTATCTTTTAATTCCATGTGTATTACAAAAGTTACTGAACTCATCAAAAATAAACTCACCACCTTTATTTGATCTCAAGCATTTTAACTATTTTCTACTTTCTTTTTCCACTTTAGCTTTATACCATTTAAACATCTTGAAAGTTTCATATTTTTCTTTCAAAAATATAAAAGTCATCATCCTAGAGTAGTCATCAACAAATAAAATAAAATATCTATCACTGTAATAACTTTAAGTTCTCATAAAATAAAATATCTATCACCATAATAAAATATCTTTCTCTTGAAACTAGATTTTGACATTTTTCCCATTTAACATTGTATACACATGACATGGTTAGGTTTAGATAAGTTGGCTAAGCCTCTAACTTTTCTTTTCTTACTGATTTTAACCATGTTGTCAAAATTCACATGACATAACCTTTTGTGCCATAACCAAACATCTTTAGTTCTAGCCAATAACCAAGAAGTTTCAATATTATCAAGATAAAATAGATTACCTTTTTATTGTTCACCAGTACCGACCAACTTTCCAGTCTCATCATAGATTTTCACCTTTGTATTTTCAAATACAACTTGGTGACCTGAGTTATTCAGCTGTGCTACCCTCAACAAATTATAGTTAAGTCCCTTCACCTAATATGCATTCTCACATCTAATCTTATTGTTCAACAAGATAGATCATTTTCCTTTTACTAAACAAGGTGTATCATTTCCCATTTTAATAGATCCACCATTATAATGTTCAAGGTATTCAAATTTGTCTTCACCACCAGTCATATGATGTGTACAACCACTATCAATAATCCATGTATCATTCTTGCTAACTTTATAAATAATTGTTCTTTCAACATACCTTTCTTCTTCATCTAAATCTTCTTTCAAAGCTACAAATACCACCTCAATGTCTTCATCAGTGTCGGTGTCGGTGTCATCATCATTATCTTCAACAAGGTAACATGCTTTCTTGCCTTTATCTTTGTAGTCTCGGTTTCTTCTTCTGTCATACTATTGGTTGCCTCTATGATCTCGGTTATCTCTTCTGTTGAACTTTCTTTCACCGAATCATTCATTTTCTTTGTCATCTTCTTTCCAGTTAGGACATTTAGCTACAATGTGACCAATTTCTTTACAGTTAAAACATACCAAAGGTAGTTTCCCTTTATATCTTTCTTTATCTTTTTGCAGTCTTCCATCCATTAATGCTTCAAGTTCATCCAGTTTATCCTCATCAATGTCACTATCACTCTCATTTCTTATTATGTGTTTACTGCTTGATTTACCAATTTTCAAGGATGACATAAATGCATACTCAACATTTGGAACAATACTGTTATCATAGTTGTTCAACTCAAAAGTAGTTATTTTTATGATTAGGATATCAAGTGTAAGAGTAATACCTGGGGCTGATCTCATTTCATGGATTGCAGAGATTCTAATAGAATAATAGGTAGCAAGGTTCTAAGAATTTTACTCACAATAGTGTCTTAATCAATAACACCTCCCGCTCCTCGGATAGCATTGACAATCTTCTTAATTTGGTTGATGTATATGAAATTTTTTCTCCTTTCATCTTCATGTCATCAAACTTTCCTCTAAGACTCTCATCTCTTTCCCTTAGCACATTCTAATCTCCTTCATGAACTAGTGCAAGTTTGTCCCACATTGCTTTAGTAGTAGTACATGTCTTGATATCTTCAAATTCAGCATTTGATAGTGAAGCATCAATCTCTATCATTGTGATATTATGTTCATGTCTATCTCTCAATTGATCAACATTCAAAGGTCTAGTCGGTTGGATGTAATCATTGCTCAAGTAGTATATTGTAGATTCTCCAATTCCAAATATATGCAATTTCATTCTACTTTTCCATGTTGAGAAGTTGTCTTTGTTTAGCTTTGGCACCTCTCTCTTATACATCTTGTGATCTTTAGCTTAAGTCTTTCAAACTTTCCTTCCAAGAAACCAACGCTCTTGTTGGTGTAATTAAGTATTTACTAATTACACTTTACTTAAGTTTACTTAGGATAATGCATTTTCATATTAGTTGTCATTGTGACACCTAGGAGTTTGCATTTCATTTTAGCACATGGTTAGGAGAATTTCCACTTTAGGTGTGATAGTTGTCATCACATACCTCTTTGTGTGAGAGATCCACCTTTAGTGCTCTTATCACATTATCATCCTCTCATTATTGCACATGCTTCACATACTTTGATGTACAATGGAGGATGATCCACATTTGGTGGACATCTGATTCCACTTTGTGTGGGTGATATCTTATCATCTCCTTATCATGTAGTCTTATTGTATTGCCTATATATTTAGGCACTCCTACATTGTATGTAATCAATTCAATCTATTATTCATTATTTGATCATTTGATCATATCATATTTTGTCTTTCTTGTGCTATCTCTTGAGCTTCTAGATCTTGGAATCTATTCATTGCCTTAGGAAAATTCTTACATGGTATCAGAGCGATATCAAAATTCTTACATGGTATCAGAGCTATAGGAGTTTCATTGTATAGTCTATTTTGGAAAGATTTTTATTGCAAGTCAAAATTGGAGCTTGTTGGTGCAAATCAAAGGTTGACATCACATTGAGGAGGTCCCAAAACCCCTAAATCAAATTTTTTTTCATCCAAATCAGATATTTGAAGTAAAATCTAGAGCCATTTGAATTTTCAAGGTTCGGCAGCGGCGATTTAGAAAAAATAATTTCAGAGGCGATTTTCAAACAACAATATCTCAGTCATTTGGACTCCTTTTTCTGAGAATTTTTTTTTGTTTTGGGGTAGAGTTTCACGATCTACACAATGGTGTAGGTGATTTCTGATCTCTATTTCTGATATTTTCTGAAAATCACAAATTCTGATTTTTACAACTTTAGAGGCTTCGTTTGGGCTCATATGGACACATTTTCAGGTGCTATTTTTTTTTAAAGTTCATGATTTTTTGTCTATTTTCTAGATCTGGTATTAGTTTGGAAAAATTCTAAGTGGACATAGTACTTTCAGAATTTGGTCTATTTTAGCCTATTTTTGGCACTTGTAATTTGTTAGATCCTTGAGAGATCTTGTGTCTTATTTTTTTGAGTCTACTATTAGTTTTATATTTTCTGTTGTAATCATCAAAATCAAAAGTCCACTTTGATTCATTTTGGCAAGTGGCAATTGTGCATGCACTATATATAAAGTGCCAAAATCATCTATTTTGGGGGGTTCTTTGGCTCATTGCATTTTGGGGGGTGCATTAATTTTTTGATCTCATTATTTTATGTGAGAAGTATATCATGGATGGTTTAATTAAGTTGACAAGATGGAACTATAAGCAATGGAGTGAATTGGTTCTTTCTCATCTTAATGAGCATAACCTATTATCTTATTTGTATGAGTATAGACCTAAAAGTCCTTCTTTCAATTGTGACTCTTACTCATAAGTTACTAAGGTTATCTATTTGAATATGGATATGAATGTTATAGATTCCCTTGATGACTATGATGATGAGATAGAATATATTCCTGGTCTTTGGACTATTCTTTGGGAATTGTATGGAGATCTACATCTTCCTCCACTTCCAAGACATCTAGAACCTCCAATTGCAGCTCCTTCTCCTCCTTCTGAGATCGCATCTCTTGATGATGCATGTCTTCCTATAGCCATTGACTCTTATGATTCAGTGCAACAAGATATTCCTTGTCTTCCAGACTTTTTTCCATGGGATGACTACTTGATAGACATTGTAGGTTTGTTTGTGGAGTCCTACATTTCAGATTTGGGAGACTTCATTGATGACATTCATCTTCTCTTTGTTGAGGATGATCCTTCTTCAGGTGTTGTGAGGGAGTATGTTGACCCTCATCTTCATTCTCCACTTGACCCTTCTTTCAAGATTGACATGATTATGGATCCTTTGATACAATATTTGGAGGACATCTCTTTAACTTTAGAGAAGACATTTGAGTCTTTGGAGATTGGTTTTCATGAGTCTCAAACTTCACTTGAGATGTCACATTGCATGGTTAAGGTTGATCATACTCATGTGTTGGAGATTCCTATTCAATTTCCTGAGACATCATACATTTTGAGGATTCTTCCTATAGATTGGGGAGGATTCATTGATACACCTATGGACTTGTGTCTTCCTAAGGGGAGGAACATCATTTAGTTTTCATGGTGCAGATTCTATATTGATCTAGGTGCATCTATCATGGGTGTACATTCTACATTGAGGGGGGACTTTCTTGCTTCTCTTCCTACTTCATTTGAGGAGGCAAATTTTTCTTTGGAGTTTGATCTAAATTCTTATGTATATCAGTTATCATTGGTTCCTTGTTTGTCACCTTCTTCTATTGGGTTTTCTCCTAATTGGTTCATGGAATCTTCATCAACCAAGGACATGGCAACACTTGGGCATACTTCAGAGACATCATACTTCATTTGGATTCCCCTTCCTACTTCCTATCCAAAATGGGAAGCCTTCTTACATCTATACTTGGTGTATCTTCTTCTTAAGAGGAGAAATGTTGTTTGTAGGCATTGGACTATGTTTTGTCTTCAAGCACTTACCATCCTTGGAGGAGATTACTCATTATGGGGGGGATATCATGTCTCCTTGTTTCCTTCCTTTGGGGGGATTTTTTTATTGTATATGCATGATGTATGTCATAATAGGGGGGTCTTGATTACTCCATCCATGCATGCATCTTGTATTCATCTCTCTTTTTGGTGGAGGTTTTCCTTCTTTCTCTGCTTTATGAGAGATTGCATTATCTATCGCTCTTGCAGTTTGTACATGGGTACCTAACATGCCCTAGTAGCCAGGAACCATCTTGCATTGTGAGCTTAAGTGCATTCCCCTAAGTTGCACTTAAGGGGGGGTGTTGGTATAATTAGGTATTTACTAATTACACTTTACTTAAGTTTACTTAGGATAATGCATTTGCATATTAGTTGTCATTGTGACACCTAGGAGTTTACATTTCATTTTAGCACATGGTTAGGAGAATTTTCACTTTAGGTGTGATAGTTGTCATCACATACCTCTTTGTGTGAGAGATCCACCTTTAGTGCTCTTATCACATTATCATCCTCTCATTGTTGCACATGCTTCACATACTTTGATGTATAATGGAAGATGATCCACCTTTGGTGGACATGTGATTCCACTTTGTGTGGGTGATATCTTATCATCTCCTTATCATGTAGTCTTATTGCATTGCCTATATATTTAGGCACTCCTACATTGTATGTAATCAATTCAATCTATTATTCATTATTTGATCATTTGATCATATAATATTTTGTCTCTCTTGTGCTATCTCTTGAGCTTCTAGATCTTAGAATCTATTCATTGCCTTAGGCAAATTCTTACATGGTATCAGAGCGATATCAAAATTCTTACAGCTCTAATACCAATTGTTAGATAACTGAGAGGGGGTAGGGGGAATTAGTTAATTCCAGTTATCCTACATTCCCAAATCTCCCAGATGTAGATATTCAAACTTTTCAATCAAATAATTAACTCGGTAAGCTGTCAAAAATATCTTTCTCTTCATCTACTGATTGACATTAAATTCAAGAATGTATTTCTTGATCTAACTAGTTATGAAATATGTAAAGTAAAATAACAATTCAACACATCAAATATATATAACATAGATTTTTAACGTGAAAACCATGTTAAGGGAAAACCAACATGAGACCAGTAACTCAAAATAATTCACTCTTTTGAAGTGAGCTCAGATTGGAGCCAACCCTGCAAAAGGTTACAAAGCACACTATAAGGTGTGATGTGGTTAGAGGATTTATCACTAACAGTTCTCCCTTGACCAGTATTCACTATGGGGTTAACAAGAAAATAATCAACATTCATTTAATGTCATATTGAAATACAAAAAGACTGTTAAGTCCCACTCGGTTAAGAGATTTTGCAGTAACAATGGTTAAACTGATACAATAATGATCTGATTCAAATACAACTAAGATTTGCAGATTTTTAGATCTATACTAAGCTCAAAATACCTCCTCTGATCAATAATCAATTCAATCCTTCATATCCTCCAACTTATTCCACTCGGTGAATAATTCTCTGATGCTCAATAATGTCTGCAGTTCAACTCAGTTCTGTCTTCAACCAGTTTGATCAGTGGTGCATGAAAATAGTCCTTTCACGTGAATTCTCCTGTAGTATCAATAATCCCAAACATAATAATGAATCTCATGTCTCTTTAAATAGACAGCATAAAATGTTTTCTTTTCATCTGTTAGATTTTACCTCTTAATGTTCATTGTTCATTTTGCCTCTTTAACCTTCTTTGACAGTTGTGTCTATAACACGTTTCATTCTTCTTCACCCGATCAATCTTGAATTTTATCTTCTACCTCAAAATCATAAGCAATTGTCCAGCTTATTAATTCATTTGGTTCTTATAAACTTTATTTATTTCTTTCAATTGGCCAATATTAGAATGTATTGGTGAATACCTACTCGGTTAATACTATACTCGATATACACTACACTAGCTTGGTGTATACATAAATCTTCAATTACCAACCACACAAACTTGTTCAGTTCTGATCTTCAATACACAACAAAATCATGTAATTCAATCAAGTCAACAACATGATGCCATAGATGCATCAATAAGATACCCAATGTATAGCATAGTCATATCTTTCATATCCATCTCATCTTCATGTAGATATCTCATTCCTTTACCATTTTTCTTTGTTAGATGTTTGTAACCATCATGATAAGTGCAGTCAAAACTAGTTAACATCAATGATAATACATTGACTGATTTAATTGCCTTACATATCACTTTAGTAGCTCAGTGACCTTCAATCACTATCTTTTACTTGTCCATTCATTCCACCAAGATATTCAATCAGTTGTAGGTTATCAATGACTTATCCTTTGAAGGAATATTCTATTGTATTCAGTCCCAAAAAAACATGGAGCTTTACCCTTTCCATAAGGATATTTAGAGCTCTTCAAATTCTCTAAAACCCCTTACCTTGGATGGGATCCTATCCTTTGTGACTACATGTATACTTAAAGAAAATGATTTGGACTTATCATTTACATATCCCTTGGAAACTAACTTTGTCAAGGAAATATTTTAGGAAGGGAGTGTGAAGAGCTTGGTAAGATTGTTGAATCATGATGTAGAGTAATTAAATTATCATTAACTATCATACAATATACATAAATTACATTGAATAAATAAAGGCAGAATCATATATTATGCATATAATTTATGAAGCAATGGAGAAAACAATTTATAGTTATCTTTAGATATCCTTACACAACACATAGCATGTGACATAGACTTCTTCATAAGTGATAGGAAAAACTATAGGTGCAGATAAGTAATTAACAAATAAATGTGAGTGTTATGGTGGAAATTAATAGTGACACTTCTTTGGATGTAAGAATTAGCATAAATTCAATTACTTCACTAAATTCTTCACTTGTTTCCTTTTCCCAATGGATTCCACGCATTTTATTGGCTTAATATGACATTAAATTATATGTGTTATACCAGTTATCCATTTGATAATTTTGACAATCCTCATTAATAGATAGACTAAAATTCATTTAATAAAAATAAAATTTCGGGGAAAATATTCAAGTAGTCCCCAATATTTTTTTATTTCTATTTGATCCCAAATTGTAATAAATTCATAGAGGACCTTGTTGTAATTATCAAGTTTTTTTTAGTCTTCATAATACTCTTTATCAGTAAAGTGAGAACTAGATACCAAAGCAACCTTTTTCCTACACATATCGTCATCTTTGTTTACAGTGTAATTATCATTTTCAAGTTTCTTTGCATCCTTAGGTTCCTTTTATTTGAAATAAGTCACAACCAAATCAAGATGGTGTTGCATGATGTGTTCCCTTGGTCTTCTTTTGGTGTAGTGGGGCACTTGGGTTTTTGACATGGGTTAATCACCTCATGTGGTCTATAATTCAATTGGTTGTATTAGGTAGCAATAGGTAGATCTTTTGGTGGAACAACAACCAAAAGTTACTATCAAAGCCTAGCTCATGAATTTGAACCCTACACTTGCACCAAGGGGATTGTTGCAAGCTGTGTTTCCTTAATTAGGCATTATAGACCACTTTTGCAATGATCATCCAATGAACATAAGTTCCCCAAGTAATTACGACCAAGGGTTGAGATCCTCACTCACTGCTTGAACTGAAGTGAAACTCATTGCTATTTTCCCAAACACGTGGCATCACCACACACCTTCAAACAAGCTTAAGAAAGCGACCACCAAGAATGCCCACCAAGATTGCATGTGTCCTACATGGTCACACCCATTTCTGACGCAAGGGCAGGGTTAAGAGGGGCCAAACAATGGCACACCCTAATGATCCAGCCTGCTCAACAACATGTGGAAGAAAATAACAATAGTGAGAGAGAGAATGTCAAATCAACAATATATTATTCATTTAATTTGATTCATACATGCCCGACTGTAAGGCCTTCCCAGTTACGACCATATATTACAATGATTTACATAAGTCCTCAAACATGTGAGGATTTGACAACAATCTCTAATATTCTATCTTCTTACTTCTATCTAAAATTGACTACCCCTAAACTACAACCAAACAACTACATTTATACAAGAGTCTACCGAATTGAGTCAACCTTCAGATCCACAATCAACGGAAGGAACGGTCAGATCTAGGACCACACACTTCCCAATGATGGATACCAACATTAAATCCATGACCCATAATAAATACACAAGTCGGCCTCAATAGAAACTAAAAGAAACTACTTGGTAAGCAAGGATGACCGAGTAATAGACAAGCATCGTCGAGTGCCAGTGAAACAACTGACCACCCAGGAGATAACCGACCATACTCTGTAACCAAAGGAAACTGATCAAATACCAAACCAACTCTGTCAAAGAAGGAACTGAGCGACACAGATAAACTTCATAATCTTTTTGGTGACACAAAATTGCCAAGGACCCGAGATGCTCCTGCATCAATTTCAAACATATGTATAGGGCCCATTATTCTATGCACCTTCTTCATGTGGCTACATCAAGAGAGAGAATCCCCTATAAAATATGTATGTATTTGGAAATCACCAGCTCCACAAGAAGCAAGGACCATCATCAACCTTGTATTAGTGAAAATCCAAATAGACTGTGCAAGTAACCCATGATCCCTATCATTGGTTGATTTGTAAAGGCTTACATATGCCACCTTCTTCATGTATCATGTTTGATATCAAAAGGCACACCATGTTAGGAGTTCAGAAGTAACAACTACACCATCTAGATCTCTTTCTACTCCTCATGTTGATAGATCTCAAACTAGGATACTATCTGCTCAATTGAATAGATCATTATTTCATATGGATTTTGCTAGAAATCTTTTTTTCTACTTCTAATTATAGTAGTTTTCTTATTTTGGCTCAAAGACATGATATACCAGTAGCTGCACTTAATAGCTTATTAGATTTCACTTTTGAAATTTCCATTTCCCCAACATAACACATTCAAGAATTTTAAAATGTCTAGAATATACATGGTGTTACAGAGAATGATTTTTTTGTTAGACTTCTAGCATCATCACTAAAGGGAAAAGCCTTGTAGTGGTACAAAAGATTTCCACATAACTAAATTCATAACTGGGATGAGTTAGGTGAAGGACTTTGCAAACATTTTGAGGATAAAAGTAATCACCTATCGCTTTTAGAGAAGCTTACTACGATTAAAAGAGCACCTCGTGAATTCATGATGGACTTCAACTATAGATTCCAAAATAACTCTAACAAATAACTCTTTATACCTAAATAACAAACCAAAGTTCAACACACTTCACAACTACACTCTTAGAAATCTTCAAATTTAGTACATAATATAATAATAATAATAATTTGTTCCAACCATAATCTTGTGGAACACTCTATCTTATACTTCAAGTTACCTTAATAACATTTGGAAGGTTTGAGTTAAGATATTATGATCAATATATTAAACATGACTTCAATTTCTTTATTCTATTTGTTTGATGTAATGAGTTGATACAAGTAAATGACCAACTTGCTAGACTCGAAAAACCTTATTTAAAATAAGAATTCAAACATTGACAAACTATACAACATCTCATTTATTAACTAGAAAAATTAGTCCCAACATTAAGATATAATTTTTTGACTTCTAATAAATAGAACATGTAGCCCCTCCACAACAACTTAAACTGTCCACCTATTATAGATGAAACACAAATCTTGAGATGACATATAAAGAATCAGCCAACACTTTTCTTATATATAATTGTTTATTTTAAGGGACTCTCTCAGCAATAAAATCTTCTTAAATACAGGTCAAAGATTGAGCTTACTTGACCTACTGTTAACGAACGAAAATGATATCTGAATAGTTGTGCGTTTTAATCAGCTCCGCAATTTTAATTATAAATTAATATAAGAATAATGTCCACGCCCTCCCAATCAATCTTTCCATGGGCAAGAGTTCTACATTTTCTATGGTTTATTCAATTAACTACATTTCGTTGGGTATTTATGTATTTTACAGGATATTTATTAATCACACCGGGAATACTTGATTATACTCAATATCAACAGCAACTAAAGACAACTCTGGGTTAGAGTATTCCACTAATCAAAGTAGACTGCTAACTTTCTTGCCACGCCAGGCTCCTGATTTCCTAGAGACCATTTCTTTCCCTTTATTGAATTCCTTTACAAATGTTGTTGCAGTCTTCCATTGCCACCACAAAATGGAAGATAAGATTCCAATTTCTCCAATTATTGTACTCATTTTAAAGTCATTTCATTGGTACGCATCCATCTTTTTCGTTCTACAGAATCGTCCGGAAGTCCTTGTACAACTTCACCTATTCACACAAGTTCACTAGGTGGAAAAGAATACAAAACAATAATTTATCATTTCAAAGTCACTCCTTTATCGCGTGGAAAGGTGTGTATATATATACAGTCATTCTATATTCTACAATTCTGTAGAAAAAATGATTGATTTAAATTTATCCTTATGTGAAAAATAATGATGAATAATAATAAAATCTAAATGAAATAATGATTTATTATAGTGAAGTTCTTTTATTTGTATATAAAAAGATAAAATTCATATAAAATGATGATCTATTATTTTAAAACTATTTTTCTTTCATGTATTTTATCTTTCAAATACTATATTGTGTTAATACTTTTATTCGGAGCTTTGCATTCTACACAAGTCATCATAATTAGTTTCTATTAAATGATTGAGTTTCATTTTTTCTATCTACTCTCTCTTTTTACTGAGTCTAATGTATTTTCCTATCCATTTCCTTACCTTCGTGTATCATATTTGGTTCTAATTATTTATGCAATCTACACAATTGAAGATTCAAAGCCGTTGGAAATTTTAAGATAGTCTGATTTTGTACACTTAGAATTTCTACTATTTAATTTTATTGAGTACAAATATCTTTATATTGGTATTATTATATTTTCTAATGCATCGATCCAAACAATCACATTATTAATTACTATTTAGTGTAAATTTTCTAACATCTAATAACATCCAAAATATTAACTCATGACCTCTTATCTGGGCCATTATGGTGAACAAGATCTAAAACTCTACTATAGTCCATTATAGTTTATAGTATCCAGAACTCATCCAATCAATTTCTAACAATTGATCAATCATATTCTAGGTGCATCACCCTTTTCTTTTCTATTTCTATTAATCCTAATTTATATCTATTTATTTCCTTCTTGCAAACTATTTTTCCAAATTGTAAATTCAGTTGTTTTAATATTCTCATCTCATGAGTAATTTGGATACTGATATATATTTAAGATCTTTTCCACAAATAATATCAATTTTATTTAGGTTGAAGTTCTATGTAAGGATTTGAAATTACCAAAATTTATTCCAATGAAACATTAGAAAAATATATGAAGATTGGAATACATTAATCAAACTAACACCATTACATATATTTATAACTAAGATCATTATTAAAAAACTAATACTAAAATAAATCATTTATAATCTTGTCAAATTGACCATTTCAGGAAAACAAATCGTAACAAGATTGTTACAAGCTTCTTTTCTTCCATACACAAATTAAAAGATGATCACCCTAAAATTTTCATTAAATTTATTTTAATGAAACATTTAAATTTTTTATTACGCAATCTTAAATTTCAAATAATAGACAAATGAACAATGCCAACATTATATAAATCTGTAAAACTTTC
Source organism: Chamaecyparis obtusa (assembly GCA_027943335.1). Taxonomy (NCBI): domain Eukaryota; kingdom Viridiplantae; phylum Streptophyta; class Pinopsida; order Cupressales; family Cupressaceae; genus Chamaecyparis; species Chamaecyparis obtusa. The sequence goes on from BSBK01004551.1 coordinate 24,426, forward strand.
TTTTTATTTTCCATAATTTTTTTTTTTAAATAAGAGATACAAACAAGTTTTAAGGTAACTTCAAACCCTTTCCAATCAACACAAATTCAGCAAAGAACAACCAAATGTTGTCAACACTGAACACACACCACAACAAAGAATTGACTATTCAGATAAACACCCTACACAAGACTAAAGAAAAGAACAGACTTCGCCAGCGTACAACTGCTCCAAGATTTCAAACTGCCACTTACTGATAGAAGCGTCCCAAAAACAACAGACAACTGGAATAATACTATTAATGGCTGATATCACCTAGCATGTAGAGACAGGCTATATTTTTACTTCATGCAAACTTCAAAAATAAATGTAAAACTATGTCAAGATTAGCGTCCTTGCATCTTAGACATCTCTGTGAGCTGAAACAGTGAATTTGTCGACTCAGTTTGAGTCTCGCATGAAATTTGGTCGGTGAGGACGTTTGAACATGAGATTGATGTGATGAGGTTTGTGGAACCTGCAATCTCCTCAAGCTTTTTCTTCACTTCTTTCATGGCCGGTCTTCCATTTCCTTCCGAACAAAGACATTCTCTTGCTAAACATGCGACAGCAATCATTTGATCCTGGTTCTCTTCGCTTCTCACGTTTGGATCCAAAATATCAGTCAGGCAGTCATCCTTACATTTGCAAAGAAAAAACTTGGACAACACGATTTCCTGTGGAGGTCTTCCAGGAGACAGGGGATCTCGACCTGTGATAAGCTCTGCAAGAAATACACCGAAGCTGTAGACATCGCTTTTATCAGTAAGCGTGCCCGTGTCATAGTATTCAGGATCCATGTAACCGCAGGTGCCCATTATATTAGTGGTGAGGTGGGTGTCATTCCCGCACAGTAGCCGAGATATGCCAAAATCTGCAACTTTTGGAGTGACGGTATTGTCCACAAGAATATTAGTTGATTTCACGTCCCTGTGAATGATGGGACGATCTAATTCTGAGTGGAGATATGCCAAAGCATCTGCACTACCCATCGCAATCTGCAGGCGACTCTGCCATGTCAAATGGCCCGAATGCAGCTGATGAGAAACGGTTCCCCCGTCAACAAATTCATATACAAGAAGAGGAGATTGTGTTTGCAGGCAACATCCAACCATGCTCACCACGTTTTTGTGGTTAAGACCCGAGAGAATCACGATTTCGTTGATAAACTGCTTCATGGCTTCCTCGCTTTCTACACCGACGGGAAGTTCCTTGAACTTTTTAATGGCTACAGCTGTACCATTTGAAAGGATGCCCTTGTATACCGTGCTTGAAGCACCGCTGCCAAGCTTCATGTCATCTGAATAATCTCTGGAGGCACTTTTGAGCTCATTTTCAGAGAAGATTCTGAAGAGTATCCCCTCCATTTGTTTTCCCTTTTCTGCGAGGATTCTCTCTAGTAGAAAACCTCCGTTGCGTCGGAAGTACTCGTCCTTTGCATTTTTCAGGTAACGCATTCTCAGTAAAGAGATTAATACGCACGCTCCTAAGGAAACTCCAACGAATGCAGAAACAGAGCCTGGAGACATAGCAAACAGAATAGTTATTATATCAATAAAGATTGTGTTTTCGTGTTAAGATCTCCGTTTCTATGTTTTAAAACTCTGTTTTTTTTATGCTCTGTTTTCTGCTCTTTTTCTCCCCTGTTTTCAAATCAAGAGCCATTAAAAAGATAGTGGGAATCAGATGGGAGGATGAAAAGCAGTGGCATGTGAGGTTTGAAGATCGCAGTCTGAGGATATTAAAATCACAGGAGAGGAGCAGGCTCTTGGAAGTGTTGAAGGGCAGATTAATAAAAAGAAGCTGCAGTATTAAAATTTTGTGTAAAGTTCAAGCCTCCTCTTACATTAAAGAGAACATAATTTTGTTTAAAAGAAGTCAATCAAAGGGGGAAAGATGACTGTGTTTGCTGAAGCTAGGTCGCAGCTGTTAGAGGAGGAGATAAAAGATTGCAGAAGTTTGTAGAAAAGAGAGGAGAATTAATTTGCATATAGGAAAAAGTTAAGAAGACCAATGGAGATTTAGAAGAGAAGGTAAAAATGTTACACAAAAAAATGATTTTAAAATAAAAAAATTAGTTTGTAATGCCGTATTGTGATACGAATGATTTGTGTCCATTTGATATAATGTTTCTCAGGGAAAGAAATTGAAGATAAATGTAAGGATATATTTGTAGGTATGGATGCAGTTTGTCATGATGATAACAAAGGAAGGTTGTCTTAAGAACAATATTGGTTTCAAGGTTATGCAAAAATTGGGATTTAAAGGAAAAACATTAGGAAAACACGAGCAAGGTATAAGAGAGCATGTTCAACCCATTTGGAGGCCAAAGGAGGCCAAAATATGAAGGTCTTGGATTTGGTAACAGAGATAGATCTGATGTTGCTAGTGTGAAAAGTTCAGAAAAATCAGCTGAAACAGTGGAAGGATATAAACAGATAAATGTTGGGATCTTCACCCTTGTAGAATTTCTAAGGTTAAAGAATCACTCAGAAGTGTCATGTTGGAATAGAGATTACAATGGACACTCTACAAAAAGTTGCATGGAGGTTGATTATGGATGGATCGAACAATCCTGCTAGCAAAAGGTGACAAAAATGTTAAAAAGGTTGTATAAACCTAGAAGTTTGCATGTTGAAAGAGATAGTGGTAGATCAAGATTCAAAGTAGTTAATGGCTACTTGTTTGATTGACACTTCGAAAGGAGGGGAAGGCTGAGCCTTGTGATCTCCCATACAAGAGATGAGTAAATTGATAATTGACTTGCATTAAAAGTATACTATGTGGGTCTCTAAGACTATAGCGATGGAAAGTTGTACTGTGAGTTGGACGAAACAATTTTTAGTGCTTTGAGATTAAATTACGAGTCTCCGCATTAAGGGGAGTATGTAGATGAATGATACTTCATCTCTTAGTTTTGACATGTCAACCTCCGGTAACACCATGGAAACCGTTGGCCTGAAAGGCATCTTTAATTAGTTTTTCTAACTTCTATTTAACTTGCATTGATTTGATTTATTCTTTGCACCGAATAAAGCATAAATTCCATGTTTAGTTTATATGTTTGTTAAATTGTGTGAACTACCAGTTCATATCAGATGCATTTAACATGAAGTTTCTTTTTTAGATCTTAATTTAGAGTTTATTATCTCTATATATAGATATCTTATTGATTGAATCCTTGGAGGCAGTGATAAAACCTCTTACCAGAGGCATATTGTAATTAGAGCTAGAATATCAATAAAGATTGTATGTTCGTGTTAAGATCTCTGTTTCTATGGTTTAAATCTCTGTTTCTCTTATGCCCTGTTTTAGTTCTCTGAGCTTTCTCTCCCCTGTTTTCAAATCATGATATTAACTATGCACTCACAACTATTTTTCAGATGACTCCATTAGAGATATTTGATTTTGAGTATAGTCACCTATAGCTGCAAACATGGCTGTTTTATTTGATCTTTCTGACTCGCACCTTGACCCGTTTTTGAAGCCATCTCCAGTGTAACCCTTTGCACATGAACAATTGTGAGAACCTGGCAAATTAAGGCATACGCCTCCCTTGGATGCTTCCACGCACGTATTCAGGCTTTCATTACTGCATTCATCAATATCTGCATATCATCAAAGCATAAGGATAGGAAACTACAAAAAGAAAAAAATGACTATACCATACAAAACATTTTAATTATTGCCCATATTAATAAGATTGGAGATTCTAAAATTAGTTATTAGATTTGTTTTAAATTAAAAACAATTTTACCTAAACAGATTCTAAAATGTTGGAATATTAATTTTTCCATGTAGATTGCAGAGATAAACATAAGAGCTCTAAAATATAATTTGTATGATCTACCGAACTGCAGTTGTGGAAGAGAGGCAGAGGAGAAAACTGAGCAAAACAAAAGGGAGAGCCAAAATAACAGAGAAAAAAGATAAGTTCCAGGGTAAACTAATTTGTATTTCATATATCTATATATATTTTAATACATACAAATTTTGATTACAAACACAGAGTTGCTGCTCTTTCATTAAGTCCATACAACTGATAAAAAACAGAGACCCCTGTGTTCATTGGCTGCAACATAAACACTGACTGCGTCTCACACCCTGTTTTCTCTTTATTCATTACAAAGAGGCCGCCCTATTCTCTGGCTGTTCTATGCTCTTTTACACATAATATTGCACTTAAAACTGCCCCCTAATCTATTCGCATATACCCAGCAAGCCAATGACAGCAAAAACAAAGTGTCAGTTACAGATTTATAATATATTGTCTGTTTCTATTTTACTTTTCTTCGAAATGAGCATAAAAATGAAAAACCAGGATACTAATAATGCTTAGAGTGCGGAGGTGATACCTGTGCAGCCTGTGCCATTAGTGTAACCGTTTCCTTCATACCCTGGAGGACATTTGCATACATACCCTTTACGTGAAGGTGAGTCAATGCATTCTGCTTTGGAGGAGCAAGAATAATTGGCAGTTGATTTAGCCATGGAGCAATTCTGAAGGCCAATACCCCAGTTAAGGCGGATGCCATAACGAACCTTCATAAAATGTTCCCAGTAGAGGTCCTCTATATCATCCCCCGTTGTGAAGGTAGAAGGATCTAATATGGTGGAGAAGCCACATTTCTTGTGATCTAATTTGTTAAGGTAAACCAGACCTCCTCCAGTGAAATTTAACCACTTATAATTATCTTGAAGTGTAATTTCACAACAGCCATAGGTGCAGTATGGTGGATCAATTTGAGAGACACACCCTGCTATACATCTAGCTTCTCCTCCAAAGTTGTCATATACGTAACTCCCGGATGTGTTGCAGCCAACAACCACAAATTTGTTGGACATGGAAATAGTGAAAGGCCCGTCCTGAGGTAAGTGAAACAAAATGAATGCGTCTGCCTCTTCCCTTCCCAGACACGAAATGGCTTTAAGAGATCCCGAACTGATCACAACGCGCCCGGAATAATTGATCTCCCAAATCCTATGATAAGATCTTGTTAAAGCTGCGTGGGTAATATTAGCAACATAAGCAGGAAGATATGGAGCGAGAATCCCAGAAGAATTCTTCTTGCATATCAACTGGAAACCAGGGTATCCACAATCAGAATTGTGGATATAGAAAGGGTAGCTCACATTCATGGAGCCACACTTTTCAGGAACACATTTTGCAGCAGTAGAAGGAAAGCCCATAACACACACACAAATTACAAAGCGAACCACAACTCCGCGATCCATTTTCGTTTGCAACGACATTTTCTATGTGAGCAAAACCAGAAGAAGAAGAAGAAGAAGGAACGAAAAAGCCGCATTGAAATAAATAGCAGAGTGCATGGTTGACTGGACAGCGGCAGAAGACTTGCCTCTGCAGCACCGCTTTCCAATAGAAATACAAAAGGTCGAATGCAACAAGCATATTTTCTACATAATACTGAAAATTTATTTCCACTGCGATCCTTGACATTATTGTGTGGAAACCATATTTCCACAATCATTCCTTTTCATTTGTCACACGGCATACCTCTTGTCGTTAGCAGCACGCGAGTGTCATACTTTCCCATTTGTTGAAGTTGCTTTTGGGTCCGAAAAAAATAGATTAACATTGGATGGACTTAGTTTTATGTGATAAAAGCATTGCCCTATTTTCTAGGAACGACTAAACATTCATTTAAAAGCATTGTCCTGTTTTTTTTAGGAACGACTAATCATTCATTCAAATATTAATGAGGTTTTCAGAATATTTAAAATTCACTTGGTACATGTATATGCATATGTATGTGTCTGTGTGTACATACACACATGTGCATATATATTTGTGCAGGCACATATGTGTGCATGTACATATATGCGCATACACATACACATATCTATGTGTCTATCCCTGTCAGTCTACATGTTTTTACATACATTTCCCTCTCTCAATTCTTCCCTCTTCACTACTCTCTATGTCACCTCTCTCCCTTGCTCCTTCCCTTCCTAAAGATGGATGATAGATTTGAGAGAGAGAGAGAGAGAGAGCGAGGAGATTTACGTAAAGAAATAGGTGTGGGTAGGGAAGGAAGGAGATGGATGATAGATATAAGTAAAGATAGAAGGACGTAGAGAGGAGAGGAGGGAAGGAGACGAATGTAGACAAGTAGAGGTAGGAAATAAAGGGGCTACATGTATGGAGAGGGAGACAGAGAGTGAGAGAATAGAAATGAAGAGTGGGAGAGATAGGTAGAAATATAGGTCTAGAGAGAGAGAGAGAGAGAGAGAGAGAGAGAGCTGCAACATGTATTTCATCTAGCTTTTATTAACATAAATGTGGGTATATTTTTCTTATTTAAAATAACATGTACGCATTAAAATGAGTATGTGGTTTCTTTTATGTGGTTTTATTTCAAAGAAAACATATGTGGTTTTAATTTATATAACACGTATGACTTTTTGTTGGGTTTTTCTGAGCCATAACACATGCATGTTTTTTAATTTTTTTTTAAAACTTATGTATTTAATCTTTTTTCATTTTTTGGGTGAGTAGCCACTTTTTAGTTCACCATCTTGGTGCACATACCCCTTAGTAAAAACTTATGTCTTTTAATTCATGTCGATGACCTACCCCTTGTTACAAGTCATGTTTTTTGTTGCGCTAAAAGATCAACCTATTAACATCTGATACAATAACACGACTTACAAAATTCACAGGAGGTGGTTAAACTATGTCACGAATCTTGAGGGGAGCGCTAACCATTTTTCCAACAATCCCCCCTTAGTGTTACCCTAGGGGATTCAAACTTGTGACTAAGCTTTAATACAACTTGTTACAAGTCGTGTTTGTCATTGTGCTTAAAGATCGACTTGTTAACACTTGATACAATAACATGACTTATAGAATTCACAGGAGGCGGTTAACCCATGTTGTGAATCCCAAGGGGAGCATTGACCATTTTTCCAACACTATTGTTAGAATGTCAAAATTTTCTGTAACATCAAATCTAGGTTTCTAGGACTTGTAGCTATCTTCTGTGCAAATTTCATTCAAAAAGTAAGAGAACAAGTCGAGATTCTACATACAAGTCAACATGGCGACTTGTTCTCGACTGCTCTGAATGTGATAAAAATTTCTTAGTATCTGTGCCTATGTATGTACCTTCCAGATCTGAACCTGAAACTCTGTAACCTATTCCCGAGCATAAAAAAGAAAGGGAAAAGGTTGTACAAAGGTGTTTGCCTTGGTCAAACCCCTGTATAAGAATCAACCTTGAAATAAAATTGAAATTGTATTAATGAAAGTAATGTAAACAAGATAAATGTTAGATTCACCTTCCATGAAAAACCCTCATGAAGAGATGTAGAAATCACTTAAATCCATGACCATGTATGTGTTGATCTTGGAATGGATAGTACAATCAAGGATGCCCTCACAAATGCATGGATCTATTATTGCCACTCCTAGATCTTGAATGTTGATATGCTTGATAACCTTAATGGAAAAGGAGAGAGGAGAATAATGGTTGTATGGACCTTCTTTCTTTCTTGTGAATTCCTCTACTTGGCCATCATGGGAGAGAAATTTGCATTAATGAGAGAAGATTACCTTTGCTAGAATGGATCTTGAAGAAAATGAGACTTGGAGATCCTAGATTAGACCAGCTTGCCTTTATCTTCAATCTAAATCCTCAATTGCAGAACTCAAATGTTTGATTGCTTGAATGCTTAAGTTTGAATTTATGTATTTCTTGTATAAAGATTGTCATGTCAAAGTGAGAGGAGAGGGTTTCATTTTATACTCATTTTGGGATTCAAATTAATTCAAGGCTGACCATAGATCTAGGTCTTGGAAGAAGATCTTGGCATTAAGCCCTGGGTCAAATCTGGGCTCAAAAACCTAGGAACAAGTCACCCTGTTGACTTGTTCTTGGAAATAATTCAGCTAGTTGACTTGTTCCTTGGAACAAATTGGTTAGTTGACTTGTTCGGACTAGGTACAAGTCTATCATTCAACTTGTTTCTAAGAACAAATCAATAGGTTGACTTGTTCTAGGTAAAATAACCTCAAATCTTGTCAGGGTGTCAGGGGATGTGATAAGATGTGGAGAGAGAAAATACAAATTATTGGGATCAAGAATAATGGACATTTGGACCTCAAAATCACCAAAATAGGGTCTAATAGGTCCTAGATCCTCCAATTAGAAGTGCTAACTTTTTAGGATGATACAATTTTCATCCCCTATATGCATCAAAAATTAGAATACAATATTTCATACATGCTCTCCATTAAAATATATTTCAGTTTAAACAACATGGAAGAAACCCAATTAGAAATATCACCAGAATAACAGTTTAAAATTGAAGAAATTGATGCTTGTGGCTTCTATATTACCATGGCAACTTTCAGGAGTATCTTGTAATAGAGTGCAACCAAAAAAGGAATATGCTTTAAATTTACAATTCATAAACATCAACCCCATGTATATATACGTGGAGGTAATAGGATGTTTTAACAATAAGTATCGTTACAAAATAAATTATTGTCAAATGGTGGAAATATAATCAAAATTAGTCTATGTGAATTAAAAGTATGTAATAGGTTGCAAATAATAGTAGGTTTCCAGTTAAAGCATTATACAAGAACTACCATTGAGTACTAAAACTAATGTACTATAGGTTCTTATTTGTTTCACTTTGCTAATTATTTCAATTGAAAACTAGGATAAAAAGGAGAGTGTCATATGAATGAGCTCTGAGATTGCAATTTCATTAATATAATTTATAGCTAAATACATATTAAATTCTATAAGACTATTGTTTAGATTTGGTTGTGGAATTAATGATGGATGATGATGAGAAAATTGCACATAAAGTTAATGGATGTCTAGAAGCTTCACTTGGTCTATGCTGACAAATAATAGTTGGTTATGATAATTAATTTACCTCATCTAATATCCCCCCATAAATTACTTATCAAGCTGCCTTAGATATTCTCCCCTAATCTACAAATGATGGGTCCCAACCTAAAGCCTTTTTAGGTACCCATTTACAATCACTTGATGAATATGATGCAGTCGAGGATGGTGGATCCAATTAAGGACAGTCCAAACCTTGCAGCCAATAGAATTACATAGAGGAATACTCAACAATGCAACACAATGTAATTATTTAACTCTGATTTTCATTAACATGCCCGACTGTAAGGCCTTCCGGGTTAGGGCCAATTACAATCAGAAAACAATTCTGCAAGATCCACAGCCAGACCCAACACAAACAATAGCTAGTTCAGCTCTGAAGATAATCAGAAGCTGATGGAAACCCTAAGGTAGATCTAAACTTGAGCTCGTAAGCCTCCAAGCAGTCTCCTTGTTCCCAAGTATGCAAACCCCTAGCTCTGCTACAAACAGCTATTAGATTACAATCTGATCTACAAGATCATCAAGAACTTTTCCACAACTTCTCTTTTGATATCTAGATCTACTAAGTTCTTCTCCCTCCCTTCTGTCCTCTCAAAACATCTACCCAAACCCTCCTTAAATACTAATCATCAGCCACAAGTTGACTAGATGAAACCCTTAACTCTCCTAAACAAATAATTAAATGCCATACAAGTCGGCTTACAAAATGTATACAAACATTTAATTCAGCATGTCAGCCCAAAAAAATGACTACCAACAATAAATGCACCAAGTCAGCCCAACAAATCACATAGAACTCCAGTCGGTAAGTCGAAACTACCGAGCATTAGTGAATTAACCGAGAAAGCCAAGCATCATCGAGCACCAGTGTCAACCGAGCACTGCAAGCATGACTGAGTAACACTATCACCAAGCACCAGAGACTACCAAGTTCCTTTATTGACCGAGCTTCCTTCAATGACCGAGACCATCAGTCAAGGTTGCAACTGAGCAAAACTGGCCAAAACACAAACACTCCATGTAGTTTCACCGAGGATGCAGACTGCCCTTGCCTCAACCTTGGATGCCCCTGCATCAGACACCCCAAGTTCCAAAAGATGTTCATATGTGAGAAGAGCATCTTCCAGGGTTCAGCACATAAACCCCGAACTGGTTCTTCACATACAAGTCCTCCACCTTTTCTACTTGCATACTCTTCCATTTTTGTTTCCTCTATCGCTTCAAGTCTTTTCTAGACAATGTACAAGTCAGTTCTTCATACTGATCATTCATTTTCTCTGGATCCACCAACTCAACTCGGGAACCAATACTTAGGCTTCTCCTATCGAGCGTTGTATCCATCAAAGGCATCAATGAAAACTTCTTGTCATCCTTCTCAATAGTAAAGACATTCTTCACACAGTCATACATAGCTCTGCAATCATACTGCCAAGGTCTACCGAGAAATATATCACAACTATTCATCTTCACAATGTCACATAACACAAGATCCTTATACTGGCCAATCTGAACATCAATGAAGCATTGTTCTCTAACTTCCAAAGCATGATCATCTTGTAGCCAACCAATCCTATAAGGATGTGGATGTTTCATTCTATTCAATTCAATTTTCCTAACCATGTCCTCAGCAACAAGGTTATTAGTACTACCACTATCAACAATAACATCATAGAGTTTACCTTTAGACTTGCATCGGGTCCTAAACAAGTTACTCCTCTGACAAGGTTCATCCTTTGTATTGAGCAATGTTCAACGAAGCAACAAGTTCTCTATTTTAGGTTCATTATGAATATTTTCATTCACTACAACAGTTTGTCAGTCAACCTTCTTTTATGTACACTCAAAAGAATGGTGTCCTTCCTCTCCATAGTTATAGCAAATACCCTTAAAGATAACTCTACCTGTATTCTTTTTAGGCTCCACGGGTTTCTATTCATCTTTTGCATCAGTCGGTTTATCCTTTGTTGAGTGATCAACTTTCTCCTTCCCTCGTGAGTTATTAGGTTGTTTCATTTTCAACTTCTCTTCTACCCTTAGAGCATACTGATAAGCATCTTCTACAAAATCAATCTTCAACATACCAAGCTCATCCTGAATATTGAATCTTAGACCATTCACATACTAAGCTATATTTTCCTTAACAAGTTCTTGGTGTCCAGACCAAATAGTAAGTTTGTGGAACTCCTCGGTATAATCTTCAATAGACAAATCCTTCTATTTCAGATTCTGCAACTTCTTAAACAATTCAAGCTCATACTCAGTGGGTATGAACTTAGCTTTCAATTTTGTCACCATCAACCTCCATCAATTGATCTTCATCTCACCTTCATCTTCTCGGTCTCTTTGTAATTCTTTCCACCAAAGAGCAGCATGTCCCTTCAACTTTGTCTATGCTAATTGTTATCATATTTTTACTCATTCTTAGATTGGTAACCTAATTACTAGATGATGCTACAATACCCTAGTTTATGTTATTAGGTGATCTTATTTAAGTTTGTGTTCATTTCATTTTGGAGATTGCATGAAAGAGAAAGGAAATAAACTTCTACATCTAGAGATTACACATGCATGTATCAGTGATATGTATGCTATACAAAAGGGAAAGAACTGGAAATAAAAAAGCATATATCTGAGCTCACACAGGCTATGAGCATAGCCATTACCAGAATTGAATGAATAAGTATAGATATACATAAAAAAAATCAATTAAATACTGGGGTACCAGACATTGCATGGTAGTGGTGTTCGAATCCGGTCTCATCCAGAGAGCTCCTGAGATCCAGAATCTGCAAGAAGAGAAGAGGGGATATGGTTAGATCCAATGGATCTAAGAAATGGCTAGTATCATAGTATTTACAGAATGCATACATACACTTAGCCATGCACCTCTAACAAAGGCTGTGCTCAGGGCATGTGTATCAAGGCTCTAGGGATGCATGAGACACCATATTTTTACTAATGTGTTTTTTTCATGTGCAAACACAAGAGGAGCTGATCCAACAACAAATCCCATGAATGACCTGGGCCCTTGATGCGGATCATGACAGGAAAACCCCAAGTTTTCTGTCATTGATCACATCAAGGGCCAAGAGCACCCACAGTACAAAATAGAGGAATATCCAGATGATGCAGCATCAATGGGGACACTTGAGAATCATGAAGGCAGAATCATGGAAGCAGAGGAAAACATGAAAATACAAATGGCAGAATGATTATAGGGGCATTATAAATGATGAACATAACATCTTCCAATGATATCAAATAGATCTCATTAAGCACAATGAATCATCATCAAAACAGAGAAATAAGGGCACATAAATCTTCATATTAAAGAAGGGTACATTATAGCATGAGTGTGTTTGAATCTGCATGGTTCTACCTCGTATTCATTGCATAAAGTGTGTTTAAGTTTGCTTTTAATGCTAAGGAGAAAATCAACCAAAGGGTGGAATAATTGCATAGCATCATGGCAGGATCCTATGAAATAATGAGTTACATCCAGTAGGTGTGTAGTGCCTTGAAGATACCATTCAGTGGGCAAATAAGGAAACAAGAAATAGTGCCTTAAGTCATGTGGTAAATTATAGTAAACAAAGAACAAGCAATGGGCATAACATCTTTTAGTAGCATCAAATGACAAATCACATGAAGTAATGAGATCAATAACAACAAGCACCTAATATTTTCATGCAATGATAGGGCTATATCTCATAGGTTTCAAGAAGTAAGCATACTATACACCAAAAGATACGAGGGGGTTTCAAATAACCCATGTGATAACGGTGAATAAGGGTGAGAAATGAACAACATGGTTCATGGCTCGCGGGTCATGGAGCTTCAAAATAGTGAATCCAAACAAAGATTAAGATACCTTCAATACTATGAACTCACGGATCTTCATCACTACGAGACCAGTCACCATAGTAAGGATCTTAATATAGAAAACCTGATCCTCATTAATATGATACCATCAGCCCCAAGGATCATGACAATAAACATTCATATAACAACATCACCCATAATGGCAATGGATGTAGCAGAGAAGAAAGAAGAAAAGGGAGATCTCAAATCATGGGTCACATAGAAGCTATAGATAAAAATGGCAAGTGAGACGCATATTGCTAAATCCAATGGTCTATGTCCATCCATAAAATGCCAATACATTAAATAGGATTCACGGCCCCCATGAATGATCAAGTAACAATAGGGATGAGGACACAAAGGTGAATGCATAACATTTTTCCATGCCACTACAACTAAGGGGTACGACACAAAGAAGAGACAAAGCAGCGTGCCTTTATATAGATGGAATTCAACAGTAGTATGGGGTTGTGGCCCTCAACACTAATCATCATGATAGTGAATGATCAACGCAGCAATGCCCTTGTCAAAAACAACAACATCAATGCTACAATATGTCCAAAACACGGTAAGATGCAATGCTCTAAATGGAGGTACGAGAATCCAAATGGCACAAATAGTAAATATATATGGTATAGGAGCCCACAATCCATAGGAAGAGCATCAGTACCTCAAACAATAATACAATAGATAGGGTTCACGTGCCTTGAGGAGTGAGACAGTGAGCCATAAACTCACTGACAGATGAACATCAACCCACAAGTGAGCTTGCAAAACAATACACAATACCCTAACTATTCCATAGGCCGAGGGCATGGTGCCAGTCAAAGTAATGAATATGCAGGGGGTGTCATCGACTACGTGTTGTAAATCAATCCAAATACTGATGGACACAGTGTGGGCGGTATGTGAAAGCAGAGTAGAGGAAAATACTGAATATGCTATGAGATGTGTTAATTTTTCATGGTAGGGTAACATATAATATGTAGCATAGACACCATGAAGTATAGCAATGCTCTAACCATCCATCGACAACCACATAACTCATGGGCTCCATTGTATTTGGATGCCAATTACGGGCGATCAAACTTTTGTAGGAGGGCTTTCAATATAGTCACAGTAAACTCATGGGCTAACTGGTAACTAGCATCTAGTGTCATAGAAGCAGGGTGCCGTGCAAAATAGTAGTATAGAATATCTTTCACAGGCCATGATAACAAGCTTGAATATACACATAGGTTGCGGGTCAACAGGGAACCTGATATAAACAATGCCCTGCCAAAATGGTCATCGGGCTTTCCCAAAGTAATAACTCAAATGACTTATGAACATAGAACAAGCAGTGAGCTCAAAGAATTGAATAAGCATGCCCTAGTTATAAAACTTAGTGCCAACATGACATATATATTAATGTCATCAAATGCAGAGAATTTCACAGTGCAAATGTTGTGCCCTAGCTTGAAAAAAATGAAATAATTGCGAATCAATAATAGTGGGTGTATATTGTGAAATGCTATACTCATTAAGTTGAATACACACTCACATGCATGCAATATAAGAGAATGAATCTATATAAAAATAATAATAACAGAGGAGCAGAGCCATTGCAGTGCCTTCACATCCGAGTATACATGAAATGAAAAAATAGAATAATGAAGAAGATCAAGCCTGCCTACCTTGACAGTATGACACCTCGAGATCCTTGACTGAGGTTTCTAAATCCATGTGTAGAGACTGCCAGCTGAAGAAGGAAACTTGCCAGTTGCCAAAAATTGAAGGGTTTGATGCCAGCAGTTCGCATTTTGAATAAGGTTTTTTATCATTTGACCATTATTTCTTCCCTCCCCTTCTTTTTAGGGTCGAGGTTCATGAGGTCCTTTTTTTATGCCTTTTTTCTTCAAACTTTGGATTTACGTGTTTTTGTTTAAATGTGCTTTCCCCATTTTTGGGTTGAGAGCCATTTGTTAGTTTAGGTTATTATCAAAATATACTAATCCATAGTTTGTGGTAGGGCATAAATGGGTTATTATTTAATGTTTTTTCTTTTTAAAATGTGTCTCCCTATTTTGGGTAGAGACCATTTTAGAATGCACATTAAATCCATTTTATGTCATAGGGGTTATGTCAAAATGTAACTGTCAATGCACATATTATTGTAAATTTTGACAAATGGTTTTTTTATAAACCATTGTCAGAATCTTTTGGTGCATGACTTAGTGGATAGAGTGGCCTTCTTTGACTATCTATTTTTAGGGACCCCACTTTTTTTGCCCCCCTAGAAACCCAGGAGTCTGGCATTCAAATTATGATAGAGCCTCATGGGTCTATTATTGATCTTTTTTCTATTCTTAGGAGGTAGTGGATTTTGAATGCAGATTCCTAGGTTTTA
This sequence comes from Chamaecyparis obtusa, assembly GCA_027943335.1. Taxonomy (NCBI): domain Eukaryota; kingdom Viridiplantae; phylum Streptophyta; class Pinopsida; order Cupressales; family Cupressaceae; genus Chamaecyparis; species Chamaecyparis obtusa. The sequence continues at coordinate 39,582 of BSBK01004551.1, forward strand.
GTTATATACCTCTCACTTTTGGTGATTGAGGTTAGCTCTTCATTGTTTTCTCTCTGATATGAGTGTTGTAGCTCTAAGAGACACAATTGTACTTAGTTTCTTTTCAGCAATAAAATTGATCCTTCTTGTTTCCCTACAATTTTGGATTGGCTTTTTGAATCACATGCATGATTATTGTGATGTCTTTGTATCCTTAATCCACATGTTGATTCAAGTTAGTTCTCAAGAATTCATCTTAATTCAATAGTGTAACTTGTGTGCAATTGAGAATATCAGAGTTGTGGAGTTTTCTTCCTTTTTCTGTATTTCAAGTACCTAGTTTCATTAAGAGTTTAAGGAAGCGGAATCAAGTTGTGATTCAAGTTTGTTTCGTTGTTGGAGTAAACTTATTTGAGTTGTGGATCTTCTTTTGAATTCGGTGGATCACCTTTGTTTTCATTCAGTTTCAGTTGTTTGTTTTTATGCACTCTCCCCCTTTCCTCCTAAAAGTTAGTAAGTTTTTCAAGTGATCCAAAGGGAAGCCAACCCTTAACCCGAAGGTCTATTCTTAGATAGGTTACCCATAGCCTAAGAATATTCCCATGTTTCACAGGATTGCTGGGTTCAACACTTAGCAAATTGGGTGCAATCCTTAGTGACAATAGTTTTTGGCACGCCCGATGGGACAAAAGACTCAATGAGTCAGATTTCTAAGAAAGATTTATGCAAGTTATTGTATGGTATGAGTAGTGACAGTGTTTTGAAATCATACCTGGTGACTCTAATCTTGTTTCATGTAGATCGGTACTTAAGCTTATGAGCGGGATCCCAACTAGGAAGAGTAAGAATCCTTTTGTGTATGTAGAGCTACCATCCATCAAAAAGAGGTCTAAAGCAACCCAAACTAGTGCATCAAAATTTGCAAATCCTACTCCTAGTTCTACTCCTAATCCTACTCACATTCCTGCAACCACTTCCCAAATTCAGCCAGTGGAAGCAGCACTAGCAATTCATGGTCCCCTTAATCCTCCAATGGCTAGACAACATCCTTTTGTAGCCTTCAATAAAGGAAGCCCCTTGAATTTGCAGCAACATAATGACATACCTATATCAAGTCTTAAAAGTTTGCCTATTTTCATAGGAGAGGATCAGACCTCCACTATTGAGAATATAAGAGATGTAGCATCCCTCTATGCCCTTCATAATATAACCTAGGATAATGTGGCTGTGAGGTTGTTGGTAGCTTCCCTCAAAGGAAAAGATTTGCAATGGTTTAGAGGCTTAGCAGTTGGTTCTATAGATGATTGGGATGGGTTGGGTCAAGCCTTGACCAATCAATTTGAAGATAAATCAGATCACCTCTCATTAGTTGAGCATTTGACTACTATTAAAAGATCACCCCAAGAATACATGATGGATTTTAATCTCAGATTTCAAAGGAGATGGAATAGAATACTAGCCGCAGTTAGGCCTTTGAGCTAGCATGCTTTTCTATACTATCTAAGAGCCCTTAATAATGATATCTCTATTATGATCCAATCCATGGGAGAGACTAATTTGCCACCACTGTATGATCTTGCCATAAGAGCTGAAAATAGCCCAATCCAAGTGGGAAAGATAGCCCCAAGGCCTCCAATGCCTATTTTTCTCGAGCTTCATCCTATTCCTAAGGTAATTCCAGCCTTGGCATCTATTCTGCCTCTCCCAGCTCCTTCTCAACAAGTTGTTAGCCCAGTTGTGAATCAATCCCAAGACCTAAACAAGATAAAAAAGGCCTTGTAAACTATTACTAATGAGTTGGTTAGTGTAAAGAAGTAGTAGTCCCAACCTTACCAACAACCCTATCAGTAGCCTTATTAGCAACCCTATCAAAATCATTACCAACAAAATAGACCCCAATATCAACAAGGCCAGCAAGGCCAAGCAATAAATTATAACCAAAAAGCCAGCCAGCCTTATAATCCTAACACTCCTAGTGCTTCTAGAGAGCTAGTTCTTGTAGCTCAGAATAACATGGTGCAATAATATCCATGGGGCTGCCCATGCAATTAGTAACATATCCAAGGGATGTGTCCTAGTGGCTATCCTCAGGCCCACATGGTGCAAAACAATGTGATGATGCCGTAGGAGATGGTTCAAGAGCCAAAAATTCAACAAGGTCCAGTTGCTATCCCAAATGAGTTGCAGACACCTGAGGTGGCACTGGTTAATTTTTAGAAAGAAGATTTTTGCGGGGTGAATTTTTCACCAAATGATAACCTGAACTATATTCCAGTTGCAACCAATACAAGGTCTAAGAAGAAGGCTTTGGAGGCTGAACAAGTGGCCTCTACCAATCAGAAAGCTCCTGTTGTGAATCCACAACCCAAGGTGGTTCAAGCTCTAGTCCTAAACTAGTCAAAAGAGGTTAAGGAATAGGACAATGTAGTAACACAGTTGGTGTCAACACAACCCAAGACCGTTGTAGCAAAAGGGTAGTCTAAAGTAAGTTTGGGATCTTTTAATATTGTGGAACAGATGAAGAAGACCTCTATCAATGTGCCTTTAATGGACACCCTGGCGATCCTTGGACAAAAGGAGCTAATACTTAGTGAGTTGGTTAAGATTTCATCAAATCAAGAAGCTATTTTAGAACAGCCCAGGGTCCTAGTGGCTGAAACACCTTAAAAGAAGCAACAAACCGAAGAAGCCAACCTGCAGCCCATTGTTGCTCCATAGGTTAAACCTCCTTCTTTCTATGTAACTCTTATTGTTGGAGACTTCTTGGTTCATAATTATATGATAGACTCAGGAGCAAGTAGTTCTGTGATTTCTAAACAACTAGCAAACCTCTTAGGATTGCCTTATGAGCTAATAGACAAGCCTATTATTCAGTTGGATGGGTCATCAGTTAGCACCATTGGAGTCATTAAGGACCCGAGCCTCACTCTACATGAATGTCCCAACTTCTCTATTCCCCAAGATGTCTATGTCATAGACCTACCTCCTCACTTTGCTATCTGTCTAAGTAGAGAATTCACTGCTAGGTTAGGGGGATATCTCTCAGCTGATTGGTCTCATCTATACTTCAAAACCAGGTATGGGACTAGGGTTAGAATCAAGTCTGAAGCTTTTGCAAAAAGCCATGCTGAAACTTATACCCCAAGCCCTATAAATGCCAATCTGATGTTTCATGAACAAGATCCAAGTGATTCTAAACCTGAAACCACTATTGAAAAGATTCTTGACATTGTCCTAGATGAGTGGGCTGAAAGAGATTTGGAGGAGGATAACCCTTTTAGAAACATGGAGGTTTTTGGTATTGGAATGTATATTATCCATGAAGAGGGTGCTATGATTCTAGATTTGATGAAGAAAGAAGATAAGTATTTTAAAGATCAGAATGGTGATTTGTGGCAGTTATTTTTTCATGGTGCCGAAAGAAAAGTTGGTTCGGGAGGAGGAGCTGTCCTAATTTCTCTAGAAGGGCAAAGCTATTACTCTGTAGTTCACTTTTCTTTCAGTTGTACTAACAATATAGTAGAGTATGAGGCCTTGATTCATGGTTTAGAATGGGTTAGACAAAGGGGAATCAAGTGCTTGAAAGTTGTAGGTGATAGTGAGTTAGTGGTTAATCAAATTCATGGCACTAATCTCACAAAGACTGATACACTTAAGATGTATAAGCACAGGGTTTGGGATTTAATGGAAGATTTTTGTGCTTTTAATCTGGTAGCTATCCCAAGAAATTAGAACAAATAGGTAGACAAGCTGGCTGCCATGGGAGAAAAATATGATATTCCAAAAGAGATCACAAGTCCTGACTCGTAGCATGTGAAGGTCCTGGTAAGGCCATCTATACCAGACAATCAGGTGAGCTGGCAAGCTTTTGAAAATGATGAGCAGATTTTTAAATTTTTGATAGAAGAAGTTGAGCTCTCTAAAGTTAACCAGAACAAACATGTTCACCAGTATAATGACCAGATGCTACAGTTGAAAAGTAACAAGCTACCCAAGGGACTGGTCACCCTTGAGTCCATTTTTAACTCTAATGATCAGCTCAGAGGAGACAAAGCCAGTATGACAATCAAAGAAGAACACTACCAGTCTGTAGAAATTCTCAAGGACAAATCCCTTAAGTTAGGAAAGGTATGCACACAGCCAGAAAAGCAAGCATTTGTTTCATTATGTCAGGAGTTTAGTGATGTTTTTGCATGGGAATACTATGATCTAAAAGGGTTTGATCCCCATTTAGCCTAGCATGCCATTGAACTAGAACCCCATGCCAAACTAGTGAAGTAGAGACCTATCAATCGTAAGTTAGAGGTCTTGATGAAAAAAGAGTTGAGAAAAATGATTGAAGCTAATATTATTTTTCCCATTAAAAGCACCTCTTGGGTTTCCAATCTAGTACCAGTTAGGAAGAATAATGGTTAAATCTGATTATGTGTGGATTTTAGAGACCTTAACAGAGCTTCGCTCAAGGACCATCACCCATTGCCCTCCATGGAACATAGTTTGTAGTATGTCTCAGGGTCTAACAAATTTTCTCTGTTAGATGGCTTTTCTAGCTACAACCAAGTCCTAGTTAAAGGAGAAGACCAATATAAAACAACATTTACCACTAAATGGGGCACCATGGCATATAGGAAGATTCCTTTTGGGCTGTCCAATACTAGCGCCACATTTCAGAAAGCCATGGAGATGGCATTCGCTGGTTTGATGAACAAGTTCATTCTAGTTTATTTGGATGATATAACAGTCTTTTCAAAGGAGACTAATGATCACCTAGCTCATCTGAGGCAGATCTTTGAGAGGTGCAGAGAGTTTGGAGTTTCATTGAATCCAAAGAAATGCATTTTTGTTGTCCATGAAGCTAGATTACTAGGGCACATTATTTCTAAGCAAGAGACAACAATTGATCCTAAGAGGATAAAGGCCATCATGGCGCTACCCCTGCTAGGTCATAAGAAGGGACTGCAGAGTTTCCTTGGAAGAATCAACTTCTTGAGAAGATTCATTCCAAATGTTGCAGCACTACTGAAACCTATGACCCAAATGCTGAAAAAGAAATCAACCTTTCATTCGAAAAATGAAGGAAAGAGGTGTTTTGAAGAAGTCAAGGAAGTGATTGCTTATGCTCCTACTCTGGTAAACCTTGACTTTTCTAAAGATTTCATCTTGTATGCTTTTGGGGACACCGATAGTATCTCTACCATGTTAGTCCAGTAGAATGTTGAGAAGTAAGAATAGCCAGTAGCTTTCTACAACCAAGGTCTAGATGGTTATGAACTTAATTACACTCCTGTAGAAAAGCATGTCCTAGCAATTGTGAAGAGTTTAAAAAAATTCAGACATGTGTTATCCAATAACACAGTACACCTAATGGTTTCTCACCCTTGCATAAAAGATTTCCTACTGAATAAAGACCTGAGCCACAAGAGGGTTGGTTGGGTCACCAAAGTCATGGAGTATGACATTCAGATTAAAGTGACCAAGTTGATTATAGGAAAATGGCTATGTGAACAATTGAATGAGAGATTAATAGACCAAAACCAGCAGAAGGAGGAGGTCATCCTGATGAACCAGAATGTAGAGCAGAGTGCAAGCTGGACAACAAAGATGAAACGTTATCTCTCAACTAGTCAGTGCCCTCAAGGCCTTGAAAGGAGTAAAAGAAGGTACTTTAGACTCCAAGCTATTTCATTTATCATTATTGACGATGTTCTATATAGGAGAGATCATAGTGGTGTCTTGTTGAGATGTGTTGAAACCAGCCAAGTGGATAAAATACTGGAAGAGTTTCATGATGGAGGTTCTGGAGGACACTTTACAGCCAAAACCACTACTCTAAAAGTGATGAGAGCCATATACTATTGGCCTAGTGTGTACAAAAATGCATTTGATTGGGTAAGGAAGTGCAAGAACTATGCTCTATTTGCTAGAAAATAGAAGTTAGCAGCCCTCCCTCTACATCCCATCAAAGTGGAGAAGCCTTTCTCCAAATGGGGATTAGATTTCAATGGACCTATCAACCCCCCATCTAGTGCTGGACACAAATGGATACTTGCTGCTACAAATTATTTCACCAAATGGGCAGAGGTTGTAGCATTGAAGGAAGCAAATGAGACTTCTGTCCTCAACATCTATCAAGACATTGTGTCTAGATTTGGCACTCCAGATTCTATCATTTCAGATAATGCTATGGCATTTCTAGGAACTAGAATCTCAAAATGGGCACTCAAGCATAGTATCTTCCTAAGTACCTCTTCTAACTATTACCCTTAGGGTAATGGTCAAGCAGAATCAACGAACAAGAACTTGCTGAGAATCATCAAAAGGACTGTATTGTCTTAAAATGGAAGCACTTCCATGTTAAGAGCATTTAACCCTTTGAGTAAGTGGTTTGGGTCATATTGGATGCCTTGAATTGATCTTTGATTTGATCTGGCTTTCTCTCCACTTTTCACTTCTTTTCTGCTTTATTCTAGGTGAAATTAGGGTTAGGATCCCAAGGATTCTCCTTAATTTCCTTCTTCCATGGCTCTATTTTTAGGTAGGATTTAGAAATAGGTCCTCCCAGTCTTCATCATAGTAATCATAGGATTTTTTGTCTATCCCTGGCATTCTGTCCTATTTTGGTATCATTTCTAAGTTTCTGGGCATCCCTAGGACCTCCTGACTTGGTTTTGAGTGAATCTAGGACTAGGGTCAGATTCAAGGTTGAACCTGACTAGGTTAGGATTAAGGTCGAACCTGACTAGGTCAGGTCCAACCTCAATTTTTCCCCCTTCCATCAAGTTTCCAATTTCCTTGGTTTCTGGGCATCGGGCTTTTGGGATATTTTTTTTCCCACCTACGGGTCGGCCATTTTGGTTTTCAGGATGGTAAATCCTTCAATTTTATTTAATCTAGGTATATTTTCTAAAGGTTAGGACCTAATTGGAATTTAATTCTCCAAGGTGGCCCCTCTAGAGGATTGTGCCCTAGTTCACTATAAAAGGAGGCCTTCCTCTCTCATTTTCTCATCCATTATTCACATCAAGCAATCAAGTTTTTATGCTCAAGCTCTCTCAAGCTCTCAAGGTGATAAGGAAAGCATTAATTCAAGTAATCTTCCATTCAAGCAATCATCTTCTTTTCCATTCAAGTTCTCCATTGAAGATCAAGGATTCAAGCACTCAAGCCATTGAAGGGATTTGGTTCAAGCATTCAAGATTCATCCTTCAAACCCTAGATCTAGCCATCATGGTGGTGTGATCTTCCTTCAAGATCCTTCAATTTATCTTCAAGATCCATTCATTCTTCCCTCAAGGTGGATTCCAAGCATACAATCATGGAGGTTTGATTGACATTTGTTGATTATATGTCCAAGCTTTCATATCAACATACTTGATTACATTTCAAATATAATTGCATATCTATTGAATGTCATAGCTTCATTATTAGATCCATTTCTACTACTTGCTAGCATTCCTATTTCAATTTCAATATTAAGGTTGATTCCAAATCAGGGTTTGACCAAGGCAAAAACCCCCAAACAAACAAATAAAAACTCTCTTTTTCTTGCAAGTATAGGTGTGGAATTTTGGATCTAAGAGTGAATTTGGATACCCTTTTCAGAAAAATTCTGAGATCTGCGAACAAAATCAAAATTGACCTTCAAATAAGGAATGTAGTATTCGACCTTTTATGAGGGTCAAACCTGACCTGAGCTCATCTTGGAGAAAGATTTATGGGTTTTCTTTATCTCAGCATTTCCAGTCTACAATAGGTTGCATAATCTTTCGAAAGTACACATAAACATCAGAATTTGACATTTTCCAAATCTACCCTAATTCAAGGTTAGTATTTGTATCTCAATTATTTCATATTTCAAGATTAATATAACTATAGGGAAGTATAGGGTTTCTCTCTCTCTTCCATATTCTTCATAGATTGATTCAATTGTGTATTAACTTTTGGTTGATCAAATTGGATCTCTCCTTTGGCAATTTGGATTTAGGAGTGGATCTCACATTTCCCCCACACACTTACACATATAGAGGTGATTCCAAATTACCCCTATTCAAGGACTATAGAAGGAAACCAAAGGGATTGGCACAACAAGTTGAAGTTAGCCTTATGGGCAGATAGAATAACACCCAAGAGGTCTATAGGTAACTCACCCTATACACTCATTTATGGGAAAGAAGCAAGGATTCCTTTGTCTACTGAGTTTCCTACTTTAAGTTTAATCAAAGAAATTGATCTTATTGAGGAAGATGCTATGCAAGTCAGGCTTGCTGAACTAGTCAAACTTGAAGAAGTAAGAAAGCTATCACTAGAGAACCTAGAGGCTCATCATTCTCAGATGAAGAACTTTGATAAGAGAGCCACACCTAGAGGTTTCAAGGAGGGGGACCTTGTCCTCAAGTGGGATAAAGAAAAGTACAAAATAGGAAGGCATACTAAATTTGATGCCATATGAAGTGGGCCTTTCATGGTGATTGGATGCAAAGCCCATAATGCTTTTCAACTGGATAGTATGGATGGAGAGGAGCTGCCCATTCCTGTGAATGGGATTCAGCTCAAGGCTTGTCTTTGAGGTCTATTTCTACCTTGTAAATTATTAGGTTAGGATTTTCCAAATTTCTATGTTTCCTAAGTGCCCAACACAAGTTTTGTTTCCAGTTTTTAGTTCAATTTGTTTTCAGTTTGGTTTTCAGTTTGGTGTGAGTAGTAATAAGCCGAAGAGGCTATCTCTGGTAGTTAGCATTTTTTTCAGCAAGGAGGATTGGTTGTCCAAAGGAACTAAGTTAAGTTTGAAGCTTATGAGACTTCGTGCCCAATGGATCTTTAAGGCAGCTGGTCAGGATGCTTAGAAGGCAAGCACTCCCAAGAGGTTGCCAGAATGTTATCATATTTTTACTCATTCTTAGATTGGTAACCTAATTACTAGATGATGCTACAATACCCTAGTTTGTGTTATTAGGTGATCTTATTTAAGTCTGTGTTCATTTCATTTTGGAGATTGCATGAAAGAGAAAGGAAATAAACTTCTACATCTAGAGATTACACATGCATGTATCAGTGATATGTATGCTATACAAAAGGGAAAGAACTGGAAATAAAAAAAACATCTATCTGAGCTCACACAGGCTATGAGCATAGCCATTACCAGAATTGAATGAATGAGTATAGATATACATAAAAAAAATCAATTAAATACTAGGGTACCAGACATTGCCTGGTAGTGGTGTCCGAATCCGGTCTCATCCAGAGAGCTCCTGAGATCCAAAATCTGCAAGAAGAGAAGAGGGGATATGGTTAGATCCAATGGATCTAAGCAATGGCTAGTATCATAGTATTTATAGAATGCATACATACACTTAGCCATGCACCTCTGACGAAGGCTGTGCTCAGGGCATGTGTATCAAGGCTCTAGGGATGAATGAGACACCATGTTTTTACTGATGTGTTTTTTTCATGTGTAGACATAGGATGAGCTGATCCAACAAAAAATCCCATGAATGACCTGGGCCCTTGATGCGGATCATGATAGGAAAACCCCAGGTTTTCTATCATTGATCGCATCAAGGGCCAAGAGCACCCACAGTACAAAATGGAGGAATATCCAGATGATGCAACATCAATGGGGACACTTGAGAATCATGAAGGTAGAATCATGGAAGTAGAGGAAAACATGAAAATACAAATGGAAAAATGATTATAGGAGCATTGCAACACAAGGTATAAATGATGAACATGACACCTTCCAATGATATCAAATAGATCTCATTAAGCACAATGAATCATCATCAAAACAGAGATATAAGGGCACATAAATCTTCATATTAAAGAAGGGTACATTACAACATGAGTGTGTTCAAATCTGCATGGTTCTACCTTGCATTCATGGCATAAAGTGTGTTTAAGTCTTCTTTTAATGCTAAGGAGAAAAGCTACCAAAGGGTGGAATAATTGCATAGCATCATGGCAGGATCCTATGAAATAATGAGTGACATCTAGTAGGTATGTAGTGCCTTGAAGATACCATTCAGTGGGAAAACAAGGAAATAACAAATAGTTCCTTAAGTCATGTGGTAAATTATAGTAAACAAAGAACAAGTAGTGGTCATAGCATCTTTTAGTAACATCAAATGACAAATCACATGAAGCAATGAGATCAATAACAACAAGCACCTAATATTTTCATGCAGTGATAGGGTTATATCTCACGGGTTTCAAGAAGTAAGCATACTATACACTAGCAAATACAAGGGGGTTTCAAATGACCCATGTGATAACAGTGAATAAGGGTGAGAATTAAACAACAGGGCTCATGGCTCACGGGTCATGAAGCTTCAAAATAGTGAATCTAGTCAAAGATTAAGATACCTTCAATATTGTGAACTCACTAGTCTTCATCACCACAAGACCAATAACCATAGTAAGGATCTTAATATAGTAGACCCCATCCTCATTAATATGATACCATCGGCCCCAAGGATCATGACAATAAACATTCATATAACATCACCCATAATGGCAATGAATGTAGCAAAGAAGAAATAAGAAAAGGTAGATATCAAATCATGGGTCACATAGAAGCTATAGATAAAAATGGCAAGTGAGACACATATTGCTAAATTCAATGGTTTGTGTCCATCCATAAAATGCCAATACATTAAACAGGATTCATGGCCCTCGTGAATGATCAAGTAACAACAGGGATGAGGACACAAAGGTGAATGCATAACATTTTGCAATGCCACTAAAACTAAGGGGTACGACACAAAGAAGAGACACAGGTGCGTGCCCACATATAGATGGAATTCAATAGTGATATGGGGTTGTGGCCCTCAACACTAATCATCATGATAGTGAATGATCAACGCAATGGTGCCCTTGTCAAAAACAACAACATTAATGCTACAATATGTCCAAAGCACGCTAAGATGCAATGCTCTAAATCAAGGTATGAGAATCCAAATGGCACAAACAGTAAATATATATGGTATAGGAGCCCATAATCCATAGGTAGAGCATTAGTACCTCAAACAATAATACAATAGATAGGGTTCACGTGCCTTGAGGAGTGAGATAGTGAGCCATAAACTCACCAACAGATGAACATCAACCCACAAGTGAGCTCACAAAATAGTACACAATACCCTAACTATTCCATTTGTTGAAGGCATTGTGCCAGTCAAAGCAATGAATATGCAGGGGGTGTCATCGACTACGTGCCGTAAATCAATCCAAATATTGATGGACAGAGTGTGGGTGGTATGTGAAAGCAGAGTAGAGGAAAACACTAAATATGCTATGAGATGTGTTAATTTTTCATGGTAGGGTAACATATAATATGCAGCATAGACACCATGAAGTATAGCAATGCTAAAACCATCCATTGACAACCACATAACTCATGGGCTCCATTGTATTTGGATGCCAATTATGAGCGATCAAACTTTTGCAAGAGGGCTTTCAATATAGTCACAATGAACTTGCAAGCTAATTTGTAACTAGCATCCAGTGTCATAGAAGCAGGGTGCCGTGCAGAATAGTTGTATAGAATATCTTTCATAGGCCATGATAACAAGCTTGAATATACACATAGGTTGCGGGTCAATAGGGAACCTGATATAAACAATGCCCTAACAAAATGGTCAACAGGATTTCCCAAAGCAATAACTCAAATGACTTATGAATAGAGAACAAGCAGTGAGCTCAAAGAATTGAATAAGCATGCCCTAGTTGTAAAACTTGGTGTCAACATGACAGAGATAGTAATGCCATCAAATGCAGAGAATTTCACAATGCAAATGTCATGCCCTAGCTTGAAAAAAATGAAATAATTACGAATCAATAACAGTGGGTCTATATTGTTAAATGCTATATTCATTAAGTTGAATATACAATCACAGGCATGCAATATAAGAGAATGAATCTATATAAAAAAATAATAACAGAGGAGCGGGGCCATTGTAGTGCCTTCACATCTGAGTATACATGAAATGAGAAAACACAATAATGAAGAAGATCAAGCCTGCCTACCTTGACAATATGACACCTCGAGATCCTTGATTGAGGTTTCTAAATCCATGTGTAGAGACTGCCAGCTAAAGAAGGAAACTTGTGAGTTGCCAAAAATCAAAGGGTTTGATGCCAGCAGTTTGCATTTTGAATAAGGGTTTTATCATTTGACCATTATTTCTTCCCTCCCCATCTTTTTAGGGTCAAGGTTCATGAGTTCCTATTTTGATGCCTTTTTGCTTCAAACTTTGGATTTAGTTGTTTTTCTTTAAATGTGCTTTCCCCATTTTTGGGTTGAGAGCTTGTTAGTTTAGGTTATTATCAAAATATGCTAATCCATAGTTTGTGGTAGGGAATAATTGGGTTATTATTTAATATTTTTTCTTTTTAAAATGTGTCTCCCTATTTTGGGTAGAGACCATTTTAGAATGCACATTAAATCTATTTTATGTCATAGGGGTTATTCAAAATGTAACAGTCATCGCACATATTATTGTAAATTCTGACAAATGGTTTTTTTATAAACCATTGTCAGAATCTTTTGGTGCATGACTTAGTGGATAGAGTGGCCTTCTTTGACTATCTATTTTTAGGGACCCCACTTTTTCTACCCCCCTAGAAACCTGAGAGTCTGGCATTCAAATTATGATACAACATCATGGGTCTATTATTGATCTTTTTTCTATTCTTAGGAGGTAGTGGAATTTGAATGCAAATTCCTAGGTTTTAGTTATATACCTCTCACTTTTGGTGATTGAGGTTAGCTCTTCATTATTTTCTCTCTGATATGAGTGTTGTAGCTCTGAGAGACACAATTGTACTTAGTTTCTTTTCAGCAATAAAATTGATCCTTCTTGTTACCCTACAATTTCAACTTGGCTTTTTGAATCACATGCAGGATTACTGTGATGTCTTTGTATCCTTAATCTGCATGTTGATTCAAGTTAGTTCTCAGGAATTTGTCTTAATTTAGTAGTGTAACTTGTGTGCAATTGAGAATATCAAAGTTGTGGAGTTTTCTTCCTTTTCTATATTTCAAGTACCTGGTTTCATTAAGAGTTTAAGGAAGCAGAATCAAGTTGTGATTGAAGTTTGTTTCACTATTGGAGTAAACTTATTGGATTTGTGGATCTTCTTTTGAATTCGATGGATCACCTTTGATTTCATTCTATTTTAGTTGTTTGTTTTTATGCACTCTCTCCCTTTTCTCCTAAAAGTTAATAAGTTTTTCAAGTGATCCAAAGGGAAGCTGACCCTTAATTCAGAGTTCTATTCTCAAATAGGTTACCCACAGTCTGAGAATAGTCCCATGTTTCACAGGATTACTGGGTTTAACACTTAGCAAATTGGGTGAAATGCTTAGTGACAACACTAATCTCACCTGAAGAGGATCTTCAATTTCTTCTAGCTCAAAGAAATCTTCAAGTTCACCAATCCAATCAATCAGATTGTTGGGTTTCAAAGTACCAAAAAAAGTAGAAACTTCCATTCGGTAATTACTAATCTGAGCAACAGATCTAGGTAACCAAGTAGTTCTATCTTCACCAGAGCTATCCCTCCAGTCATCACCACTAGATCCAGCTTGTTCAAATTCTTTAGTAGCTTCTTCATAGCCATCCTTAGAACCAACATTCTGAGGTATACTAGTAACAACTCTCATGATCTCAGCGACCATGTCATTCTTCATCAATTCCATCTTAGAACTAATATCTGATTTCATTTTCTCTGTGATCTAGGCTTCAATAGTATCATAAAGATAAGAAATAACTCTAGAGTCCAATCTTCTTGGAGGCATCCTTAAAGATAAGGGAAAACCCTCTACAACAAACCCTCACTGACCACCTTGTGACAATTTCCATGTTAGATGTAAGTCAGATCGCAATCTACAATCCTGCAAACAACTAGGGCACAATTTCACAAGTCTAGTACTATGGATCTGCAATCCAGATTGTGCACAATCTCTTCACCAACAAGATAAACTTCGCAACATCAGCCTTGCTAGGTCAACCTTCTCTTTCTATAAGATCAAACTCTCAGCTCCAACAGGAACAAACTTCGCTCGGATACCACTTGATGCAGTCAAGGATGGTGGATCCAATTAAGGAGAGTCCAAAGCTTACAACCAATAGAATTACATAGTGGATTACTCAACAATGCAATACAATGTGATTGTTTAACTCTCATTTTCATTAACATGCCTAACTATAAGGCCTTTCGGGTTAGGACCAATTACAATAATAAAAAATTCTACAAGATCCACAACCTAATCCAATACAAACAAGAGCTAGTTCAGCTCTGAAGACAATCAAAAGTTGATGGAAACCCTAAGGTAGATCTAAAGTTGAGCTCGCAAGCCTCCAAGCAATCTGCTTGTTCCCAAGTATGCAAACCCCTAGCTTTGCTACAAACAACTATCATATTACAATCTGATCTGCAATATCATCAATAACTTTTCCACAACTTCACTTCTGAGATCCAAATTACTGTGGAGAATATGGACACATTGGCATGAATTGTGTAAGGCACCACTTGAGAAAAAGGGATTCTACCATAAGATGTTATAATTGCACTAAGCTTGGTCACATAGCTAAAAATTGCATGAATTTAAGAAAAGTTGAAGATGAAAAGAAAGCAAAAGAAAATAGCATTAGGAAGCAGATGAGATAGAAGTGGATTCCTAAACCTACCAAGCAAACTAGTCTTGAAGTCACTCATGAAGGGAGTGGCTCTATGAACTCTAACTAGTCTCCAAGAAAGCACTGGAACTGTATCTTCATAGACATATTCCAAAACAGTTCCTGAACTGAAAGGAAGATAGATCCAAATTAGTATGCAAGATACAACAGGATCACAAGAAGGTTGGTATCAGTTACCACCGAGCAAGGTCGGGAGTAACCTAACTTCATTTGGTTACCGAGTAAGGTCGGAGAAGTATGAATTTGTATGTTCTCTGAGTTGTGAAATCTTCACTGAGCATTTAATGCATAGTGGATGACAGTCTGTCGAATTCAATACCCTAATTCCTATGGAGCATTAATGACAAAGTTTTAAAAAGCATGAAATCAAGTTCATTCTTCACTGCAAATACCAGCATTTTGAGCAGAGAAATTTCTAGTGCAATCAAGCGATTTGAAGCAAAATTTTAAAGTAGAAATTTTTCTACCGTGCTACCATGGCTTCATCCAGCACCAGAGTAAAGAAAGGTTGGGAAATGTTAGTTCATGGAGAATGGAAAGCGTCAAATTTCAAACTCGTGCTTGCGATTGCAGAAACCCTAAATCCGAGTGGAGCTCAGTCTCAAATTCCTCCAAAGGTACTTCTTGTAAATGACATTCGCAGTCATTTTAAAGGTACAATTCAAGAACTTGGAACCCTAGAGATAGATGTTTCTCATGATGAACTGTGTGTTGATGGTGTTCTCAAACCAGGACATAAACATTTGGAAGAAAAGGGTTTAACACATATCACCCACTTGCCTCGGGGTTTTCAGATAAAATGGATAAGAAATATTCTGAGCCAAGTACATGAAGGTAAAATTTGGCTTGAGCAACCAGTGAAAATAACAAAGAAGATGATTCACCAAGTCACTAGTCTTCCCATCCTTACCTAGGCTAAATCTACAAAAACCCTAGGTCGGGTAGAGTTGGAAAAGAAAACCCTAGCCAAATGGGATGGTAGAGGTATGAAAATTAATAGTATTACCGATGTAGAACTAAAATTTGGCACATATGTAATAGCTCACAAGATATACAGTTCAAGTTGGCAGAATAGTGTTTCGTGTGAAGCAATTGACCTAGCCTATAAAATTGTGAAGAACAATCTATCATTTGACCTAGCAGATCTTTTGTTGAAACAGTTCAATAAGAACATGGAGAGCATCCAAACCTCAAAGAACAATCCATGTAAGTTTGGCTCACTGTTGGTTTGTTTATTTTTCTATGCTCAAAAGTTTTTCCCATCAAAAGGCACAGTAAAATGGAGAAAGGATGTACCTATTCTTTATCAGATAAATGAGTATATTGCAGAAATGGGTGAGAATTTTACAAGCATAATGGATAACTATTTTGAATCTTTTAAGGAGAAGATGAATAACAGATTCCAAATTCCACTAAAACTGGTGGAAGATTATAAAGATGATATTTGTTTCATGGTTGATTGTGATAGAGTATATATTCAGGCAGTAAGACCCAGGATTGTATGGGTGAAACCTCTTCCTTATGAGGTAAACATTGATAAAACAAAGGATATAATTGAAGCCCTAGTAAATCAAACTGTTGATCCAAAGGCTCCATACTTTGGAGCATATGATGAAGCTAAGATAAGAATTGAGCTAAGCATAAAACTTCCATAGGTGATTAACAAAGGCAGAAAGAGGATGGCCAAGATGCAATCTAGCACACCTCTAATGTTAACCAAGGGCTTAGGAGAAGATATTGTAGAAGAAGAAGAAAATGATGAGAATAAAGAAGAACAAGTGCCTGTAAAGAAGAAAGGAAAGGTAACTATCACCAAGAAACCCGAGCAATCCACTGTAGTATTCACAAGGAGAAGATCAAGGGGCAAGGTAGGTAAAATCAATGATGATATAGTACTCAAAAGGCCTCCTCCCTCATTTGAACAAAAGATTAAGGATTTGAGAGAAGGATCTAGAATAGCAAATTTCAAATCTCTCAAATATGAAATAAAATCAAAGGCAGAGCAGCAGGAAATAGAAGATGCTGTCATTGAGAAAATGGGAAAATGGAAGTACTCACCTGATGATATGGCTTCTCAAATTCCAGGTGTTCTATTGGATAAAGTAAAGTTGAGATGGTCCAATGCAAGACAAACTTTCAAGGACATATATGCTCAAACCTTAAGATAGTTAATGCCAAGTTTGAAAGATGATGAAATAAATAAGGCATTGATAGAAAATGAGTGCAAGATGACACTAAAATTCAACAGTTGTTTTGTTTTGATGAAAGATATAGAGTCGGTTGTGAAGAGTGCAAATTCTACTTGGAAAAACATCTATCATCTTCACAAACTGAGTATTGAAAATGTGATAATCAAAGATATTGACGATGACAGTGATGAAGAAGAAGAAGAAGAAATAGTTTAGATTAATAATGTTGTGTCAGAGGAAGCAGGGATAGAAGCTACTGAGGAAGCCGAGGAGAATGTTGAGGAAGATGATTCAGTTCGGATAGCTGTAGAGGTAATTGCCTCACTTCCCCACTCTCCAGTAAAAATTGCTACATCTAGCTTGGAGAAAACTTCGAGTGTGATTGTAACAACTCCCTCAGATACATCAAATGTCCAATCATCACTAGCACAGCTCAATGCATCAATGACAGTAGTGGCTACCACTTCATCTATCGAGCTTCAGCCTCCTTCTTCCACCAAGTTGCAGTTCTTTGTACCTTCTTAAAATTTAAGTTTTTCAGCAGTAAGTACTTCAGATTCTATAGTTGCAAATACTTCATTTTTTGATTTATCAAGTATTCCAGTTAGCATCCCATCAGTCAGAAGTTTATCAGTTTTCACTACTAGTCCTACTATGTCTACAATAATTTCTACTACAAAGGCAATAAGTATAGAGACTCAACCGAGTACAAAATTTCTGAGTAAGAGTGTAGTAGAAGGTATAGATCTAGATGAGGAGATACATATTCCCCAACTAGATTTTGCAAACCTCACTGTAGATCAAATGCAAACAGTTGGTGAACTCCTCCAGAAGAAAGCAAAGCAGAAGAAACTAAAAGAAGAAAGAGATAAGGAATATAAGATCATTGAGGATGCCAAGAACATTTTGATAGAAGCTATAGGTGCTAAAGTTGATTCCTCTCAACACATTTTGTTGCAGTTGGTAGAAGCAATTAACAGGTTTAATGATGATTCCTCTAGAACAGACAAGTTGCTTGAAAAGGCTAAGAAGAAGTTTGAAAATGAAGTGCTTGAGCACATTTCTCAACAAATAGCTATCAATCAGGCAGGGTTATCTTCAGTTTTGACTAGCATTGAGTCCTCCTATTCCAAGGTAACATCTCTTTTTGTCAAAATCTATAATGTTGTTGAGTTCTCAAAGGAAATTAAAGACAAAATAAATAAGATTGATGAGGATCTGAAGATCAGTGCACAAAAGTTGCAACTTGAACCTAGTTCAAGTTCTGCACATCAGATGATAGTCAGATTCCTATCTGATAAGCAGTCAGAGTTATTGAAAGAAGATGCAAGGATCAGATCAACATTAATAGATATTCAGAACATGATCCTTCCCATCATGGATACAATGCAGAAGCATATTGCATACTCAAAAACATTGATCCATGACAATCAGTTTTCAATTGTAGATCACATGATTGAACTCTCTATAGAAGTCAAAGTTGCACTCCATACATGCAAGATTCTGCAAGAGAATTGGGATAGAACTCTAGCACTAATTGGAAAGGTGCATTCTAATTTTCTCTCATGTTTTGGTATCTCCGTGTAAAATATTTATATATACACCTTTGGCATTATTGTCAAAAAGGGGGAGAAAGTATATGAGATATGAAAGGGGGAGAAAATATAAATAGGAAATATGAGTATGAGGTGAAATAAGATATTTTGTATATATATTGTATAAAGGAAATATGAAATGTATATACAAAACTAGTATTAGCATGATTGTGTATATAAGTTTTGGGCAATAAGTGTTTTGTCACTAATGCCAAAGGGGGAGATTGTTGGCATTAAGTATGATTGTCATCAGTGACAACACTTATTTCAACTCTACGTGCTTACTGAGCAGAACAGTGCTTACCGAGTAGAATAGTGCTTACTGAGTAGAACAGTGCTTACCAAGTAGAACAATGCTTACCGAGTAGGACAGTGCTTACCGAGCAAGATAGTGTTTACCGAGTGACACTATATCTACCAATTGTCTAGTATATATTGTGTTCGAAACTACAACCGAGTGGTTATTATGGAACGTGCCTCCACTTCTACCAAGTGCATGATGATGCCGAGTAACGCAGTGGATGTCGAGTATCAGAAAGTCACCGAGTTAGTTTGCAGTAACTGAGTCACTATATTTGGACTGACTCAGTAATATTTCTGTTAACTTGTTTAAGAGCCGACTTTGTAATTATGTTGTAATTGTTTTAGATTGATATATAAAAAATGTTTTATATCATATCCAAAAGATGAAAGACAACGAAGTATGAAAAAGAGAGAAAGGTAGAGATAAGCGAATTACAAAGGGCTACAATAGTATAAGAAGTAGCAAAGATCTATCCATCACAGAAGGTGATCAGTACATCAGAGAATCTCAATCAACAAGTACAGTTGCAAGCAAGAGATCTACTATTTCATCCTAACAGGTGAATTAGCTTGAAATCCTTTAACCGGGTAGACTTAACAGTCTTTGTAAAATCTCTTAACCGAGTGCATACTTCATTGTATGTTTGTAAATCCTCTAACAAGGTGGACCTAGCAGTCCTTATTGCTCCTAACAAGGCAGATCATCAGAAGTGATCATTGTAAGCCTTAACCGACAAACTTTATACTGCAGTATTGAAGTTTTGTGGGTATCATCCCCACCCCAATTTTACTTTCTACTTGGAAGGTTTCTGGGTCACCAAATCTCTATGTTCTAAGTGTTATGAATGTTTTATTCTTTCTGTTACTCATGCATGCAGTCAGATTATCAATCTAATATTATTAAGATCTGAATCTGTTAAAAGTTTTGAAGTTACTGATTCACCCCTCCCCTCTCAGTAACCTAGATAGTCTTGAATATTTCCAACAATTACATGTTGTGTACCCAGCCACTAGTAGGCTGACACTTAGATATTGTTGAGAGATTCTACATCACTCAAGTTTGGAGGTAGTTTGGGCACCAGCAGCGAGTTTCCACAGAGACTACTACATATGCACGGGCTCGAGATGAGGAGGGTCATGGGTGGCTATCGATGCTGGATTACCAGCAGGTAGTGCACGACATAGCTGCTATCAGGAGGGAGCCTTGGGAGTATCTCCCAGATGTGGCAGACATAGGAGCAGATGCAACACATAGGGCTAAGAGACGCAAGGCACCATTCCCTTAGTTTACCATACCAGATGCAGCACAGGTTGCCCTGGGAGGAGGAGATAGAGGAGATGATGAGGGCGGAGGAGGAGGCTAGGTTAGAGAGGTGGGGGAGGGATCTAGAGCTGGTGGCCAAAAATGGCCATGAGGTTAGGACTCGGGGAGTGAGGAGGTATAGAGGCATTTTCAAGAGCAAGCACAGGGATAGGTACCACAACAAATACAGGTAGATCCAGCTGTAGGGGATGGTTTGAGAGCTCACATTCAGATTCTAGAGGCAAAGATTCAGCAGCTAAGGGTCACCATAGCAGTGAGGGATCAACAGCTAGCAGATCTGAGAGTGGAGAGAGATCAGCACATAGCCGATCTTAGGGTAGAGATAGCACGTCGCGAGGCGGTGGCACAAGTAGATGCTTTAGAGATCTAACGGGAGATAGCAAGAGCAACATACTATCACGGACTCTACCTTCAGGCCGTTCCAGAGGATCAAAGAGCACCATCATACTCTTAGAGGGTAGGGGCATCAGATATGGTACCTGATAGGAGAGCCATGCCTCCTCCACCACCACAAGCTCCTCACGAGGGTGGTAGCGAGTCCTAGGTTTAGGTCTGAGGTTGATAGATATTTAGACATATCTTGAGACATTGATCCAGATTTTGGGATCCCATATTGTATATTGTATCATGTCATTGATTTATATATGAGATTACTAGATTTTTGATATATCATGTGTTTATGTCTCACTTGTGATGGATGTATCAGTTTATGTATCTTGTCTTGTCATTTTGCTCAAAGTGTTTATGTATATGCTCATGTGTGTTCTCTCTCATTGATGTATGTTTGATTCTCATGTGTATGATACAGACTCATGTTTTTGAAAATGATAGTTGTGATATAGATATGATGATATGATTAACCCCTTGTGATGAACAGGAACAAGTTCGAGATGAAAAAGACAAGGAGTGAAAGACATGATCGAGAAGAAGGAAAGGTGAGCGCAGTCAACTGACAGGTCCACGTAAGATGAAAAAGGAGAGCTCTCTCCATATGCAGAAATGCAAAACTAGACTAACATGAACCTAAAAATGTAAGCTACTATGAAAGTGGTTGACTTGCAAGGTCATAACGCTTATAGACATCTAATTATCATCATCGAGCTTTAGGTAGCGCCGTAAGATCATACAATGCACACTAGCATGACTATGTGGATATGAAGATGATATTTATTAGATAGAAATGTGGAAATTCCACCTAGGCATCAAAGACATGGAGATCAAGATGACTAATGTAGTGAGATTACCTAAGTTTGATATGGCAAGATTATGCTTGTATCAAGACACATGAAAGTCAGGATAACTAGAAGCATGCACTCACAAAACAGTCAAGGATAATACCTTGTCAACCCCAAGTGTCAAGTAAGACCAGTGTAAATGCTCATGATAGTTAGGATCAACAAAATATACCCACAAGCAGATAAAGAAATAAAACATGCTCTCATACCCTCAGTCTTCTAGCTATGCATCATCGAAAACTTCTCAGGGAGAGACCACTCATCAAAGAAATCCTCATAGACAGCACACAAAGAAAAATAAAGTCAACATATCTCAATGAGTTGATTGTTTAAGTGTGTGTGTGTTGGTCATAGAGTCAAACTTTGAGTGTCACATTTGCATCATACTAGACTGTTGGGTAAGACATCTGATAAGTGTTAAGAAACACTTGATGCAAGGGTAGTGTTGAGAAACACTATTTGGGGTGGTGTTGAAAAACACCTAATTGTGAAATGCCCCAAGAGACAAACGCACCTAAAGGACCTATGCGAACAGTTATGCCCCCTAGACAAAGATAAAGACCAATTCCAGACCAAGTCAAATAAGGTCAAGGCATGATGGAAAGTGGCTCAGTGTCAAGGACACATGCTAACAAATAGGAGTGCAAAAGGCCTCAAGTAACACCTGTTTCCAAGTTTTCACCACTTGGATTTTTATCGCAATTTTTCTCTTTTTTTTTTTTTTGTATTTTTGCTACCAAGGCACCTGTTTCCAGGTTTCCACCAAGGCACTTTTTTTTTTTTTGAATTTTTTGCATTTTTTTTTTGTATTTTTTCAGGACTTTATATGCTTTTTATGATTTTTTTCAGCATCATATATGAAATTTTTTGGTATTTTTTCAGGATCATAAAGTATGTACAAAGGATGCCCTCAGATAGAAACAGGCATCAAGGATAGAACTTCTTTAGGTGCAAAATGTTGATGGGATCAGGGAGCTGTTCTCCATCAGGATTTGATAGTAAATATGCACCGGTACCAAAAGTAGTTGTAATAATGTATGGTCCAAGCCAATTAGGTTCAAACTTGCCCTTTTATTCTCTGTTCTATTGATTCTTAGGGTTCTCTCTCAAAACAAGATCACCTATCTGAAATTCCCTAGGGTGAACCTTCTTGTTGAATGCTTTGGACATACGCTTCTGATACACTCTCATATGATCAAATGAACCCTTACGCTTCTCATCTAGAAGTTCAAGTTCCTATAACCTCATGGGGCGGCAATCCTCATTTGTTATCAATCCTTTGAGTGAGACTCTAAGTGAAGGTATCTCTACTTCTAAAGGAAACACCGCTTCAGTGCCATAGGTAAGAGAAAAAGGAGTAGCTCCTGTAGGTGTACGAATGCTAGTTCTGTAAGCCCATAGTGCTGGATTGATTTGCAAGTGCCAATCCCTGCCATTCTTGTGCACTATCCTACGAAGAATCTTAAGGATGGTTTTATTGGAAGCCTTTGCCTATCCATTTCCCTATGGAAAGTAAATGGAGGACCAATGTTGCTTGATTTTAAACCTTTTGCATAAATGCTTTAGGTCCTTATTCTTGAATTGACCTCCATTATCAGTGATAATCTCAGAAGGTACTCCAAATCGGCAAATAATATGATTCAAGATGAACAAAGAGATAGTCTTCCCTGAAGCCACAGAAAGTGGCACGGCTTCCACCCATTTTGTGAAGTAGTCAGTAGTAGTAATAATGAACTTATGTCCACCTGATGAGTTGGGGTGAATCTACCCAACTAGATCAAAGGCTTAACGCTGAAATGGCCAATGAGAAATGGAAGGAATCAGCTCCCTACCTGGAGCATGAATCAGGTTTCCATATTTCTGACATTTTTCACAAGACTTAGCAAAGGCTACTCTATCTATCTGCATCATGGGCCAATAATACCCCACCCTAAGCAACCTTCGAGCCATGGCAAGACCGTTGGAATGTCCACCACAAATGCCCTCGTGGATGTCGGCTAATGCTTGGTTAGATTCCTCCTTTTCCAAGCACCTAAGGAGTGTCCCATCTAAACCCATCCTATATAAATCACCAGAGATAAGGGTGTGGTGAGAGGCATTGCGGACAAGGTTTTAGTGTTCAGAATGGTTGAATGTGTCAGGGATGATGCCATCATGGAGATATGAATATATAGCACCATATCGGGAAGATTCATGTGTGACAAGGGTACAAATGACATGGCTTTCAGATGAGTCAAATATGGGATGGTGTAGCTCTTCCACCAGGAATTCAAATCTGGATTCATATTGTTCCAACTATAGGAGTGAAGCTAATGTAGCCATAGCATTTGCAGCTTTGTTCTCTATCCTGGGGATCTGTTGAAATGTCACAAATGTAAAGTAACGTCTCAATGATTCAACCATCTTTTTGTAAGGTATCAATTTATCATCCTTGGTTTGATACTCCTCATTGACTTGGTTGATAATTAACTAGGAATCCCCAAAGACATATAACTCTGTTATGTTCCATTCTATAGCCATTTTCAATCCATTGGTTAAAGCTTCATATTCTGCAATATTATTTGTGCATGGGAATAAAAGTTTGTAAGACTTTGGAATGTTGCACCCATGTGGAGAAACAAATAATACTCCAGCACCTAATCCATTTTGCATGTGGGAACCATCAAAGAACATTTTCCAAGTGCGAGTAGTCATATACAGTATGTGTTCATCTGGGAACTCTACCTAAATAGGCATAGTATCCTTAATTGGGAAATCATCTAATTGGTTAGCAATAGCTTGCCCCTTTATGGCCTTTCTCTCAACATACTCTATATCAAATTCAGTCAAAACCATCATCCACTTAGCAAGTCTACCCGTGAGAGCAGCCTTACTAAGCAAGTACTTAAGAGGATCAATTTTTGCAACCAAATGTATAGTATGAGCAAGCATATAGTGTCGCAACTTTTGGGAAGCAAACACTACTACAAGACAAGACTTTTCAATGTTATTATAATTGATCTCATAAGATACTAGAGTATGATTGATATAGTATATGGCCCTTTCTTTCCCAGTGTCATCTAATTGAGCCAACAATGCCCCCAAGGAAGAATCTGTCGCTGAAATGTACAAAATCAATGGTTTCCCTGGAATAGGAGGCATCAAAATTGGAGGATTGGCCAAATACTATTTTATTTGATCAAGGCTCTTTTGGAAATCCTCATTCCATACACATGTGGCCCCCTTATGCAATGTCTTATTGAATGGTTGTACTCTGTCTACAAGCTGTGAAATAAACCTCCGTATAGATTGGAGTCATCCTTGAAGACTTCTCATTTGACTTATGTTCTTTAGAGGTGGCATATCTAAGATAGCTTGGACCTTTTCAAGATCAACCTCTATTCCTTTTGCTAAAATTATGAATCCTAGAAGTTTACCTAAGGTAACTCCAAATGCGCACTTTTTCGGATTCAATCTAAGTTGAAACTATTCCATGTGATCTAGAATCACTTCCAAATTGTCGAGGTGTGTATCCCATTTCATATATTTAGCCAAGGTATCATCCACATAATATTCCATGTTCTTATGCATCATATCATGAAAAATTATGGTCATAGCTCATTGGTATGCTACTCCTGCATTCTTTAGGCCAAATGGCATGACGTTCTAGCAATAGGTTCCCCATGCACATGTGAAAGCTATTTTCTCTTGATCTTTGGGAGCTATTTTTATCTGGTTATATCAGGAAAACCCATCCATTAAGGAATATATCTCATAACCCGCCATCATATCCACTATCATGTCTATGTTTGGGAGTGGAAAGTCATCCTTTGGGCATGCTTTGTTGAGGTCTCTGAAGTCTGTACACACTCAAATGGATCCATCATGTTTGGAAACTGGAACAATGTTTGAGATCCAATTAGCATAGTCAATAGCTCTAATAAATCCATCTTTTAAGAGCTTTTCTAATTCTACTTTTACAAGGAGAGCTACATGAGGGTGCATTTTCCTCAACCTTTGTTTGACCGGTTTTATTCCTAGAGCTATAGATAGATGATGCATGATAAGATCGGTGTCAAGCCCTGGCATGTTTGAATATGTCCTGGCAAAGTTGATTTTATTTTTTTGTAAAAACTTTGTATATGCCTCTTTTTCTTCAACTGATAGAGACTGAGCTAGGTGCACTATTTGAGGGACCTCTTTTGTATTCAAATTCACTGGTTGTGGAGGCTCAATGAGAACTGAGGACCTATCTTGGAAATAACTCAGCAAGTTATTAAGTACCCCATCCTTAGGTGCCTCAAAGAGGTTTTCACCCTCCGATACATCATTTATTTTTACTATTTTTGGTTCTAATACCGCCACAAGGTGGTTTTCGCCATCAGACCTATTTTTCTTTTTTTCTTTTTCTTTTATTTTTAGACTGAGGTACTTAATATCAGGCTCCATCATACTTGTTGTTGGTTCACTAGTGGAAGAAACCATGGGTTCAAGAGCATTTAGATGGTAGGCAATTTTGTAATCATTCTGAAAAGTGAGGAGTCTAGGCTCTTGATGGTGCTGAGACCAGTCAATTAGGTCATAGTGAACAAGGGGTAGGTCAATGATGGGTTCAACATTTTTTATATGGAAGGTGTTATCTATGGTCACCATACAATCAGGATTCATCTAGTCCCCTCCTAAGATACCCAAGTTAGGATTTGTCCTACCAAACGAAGCATCGTCCACGAAGGCAATTTGAGGAGTACAATCCTCTAGTCCTACACTAGGCTCATTGGTCACATTGGGTTGAGTACTATAAGTATGGACAACATCCATGTCTAAATCAACTGTTGCATCTAAAAGTTAATCCCATTCAAACTCATGTGAGTCTGTGTCTAAATCATTATTTGGGCCTCGTGATGTAGAAGCCTCAAGGTTAGGAAAGGTTTCCCTTTCTCTAGCACTAGCATTGTTACTATCTGTTGCAGCTAGGATAGCAACACTTTCCATTGTCAATCTAGCATTCATATTGTCAGTTGTCAAATCTTGTGAATCTCCCCAAAGGAGATTTGTTGAAGGCACCCAATCATCAGACATGTCTTGTTGATTAGAGAGATTAGGTGTGTAGTTTGAGTCATTGTCATTGTCCATTGTAGTTGAGACAGGGACACTTTTTTGTTTCTTATTTTCAAAACCTAAGCCAAATGTTGACTTATTCCTTCATCCAAAAAGGGCATGGTTAAGAGGTTCAGCCCTAGCATCCAGCCTATGACTAAGGGGACCCTATCTTGGATAACCCATATTCTTGACCAGTGTATACCCTCTCCCATAAGTTCTAGGGGAAGGTGCAAAATTCTCATTATGTAGGTATTTCTCTTCTTCGTAAATCCAATCCCTAATGAAAAATTCCTCTTTCTCTTCTTGAATAGGAACCAAAGACTCAACAAATTTTCCAAATAATGTCATTGCCGATGATGAAGGTTTCATATCTGGTGATGGTTTCCCATAAGACCTAGGAGAGATTGGCAATTTTGTAAAAGAATCAATTTTATAATCTCCCATCCCAAGATCTATGGTCTTAAACTTCTTGCATTGTTCAAGTGAAATACTAGAACTGTCAGCTTCCCTATTCAAAGGTATATGTGATCCAGCAGAAATGTTATTAACTAACAAAGCACTATCTCCAGGTATGCAAATTTCTACACCATTATGAGGAAACTTAACACACTTGTGATATGTTGATGGGACTGCTTGCATTGCATGAATCCATGGCCTACCTAGCAAAATGTTGTAGGCTAAAGGCCCAACATCCACAATTTGAAATAAGATATCCTTTTCTACTGGACCAATGTGAATAGGAAAAATAGCCAATCCCTTAGAACTTCTTTCTGCTTCATCATATGCCTTGATTGTGATCTTTGTCCTTGTGTCAATGACTTCTTCAGAATATCCTAGGGCCTTCAACAAACTCATGGTACAAATATTGAGCCCCACACCCCCATCTATCAATATGCACCTGACACAGGTCTTATGAATCATGACTTCTATGTGTAAGGCTAAGTTATGTGGGTGACTGATGGATTTGTCATCTTCTTCTGAGAAAGAGAGGTAATGAGGGCTAGCCAAATGGTTGACCATATTCTGGAATTGATCAATATCTAAGTTGTTAGGGACATTAGCTACTCTCAAAGCATCCTCAAGGACATGCTTATGCTTAGGGGATAATTCCAAAAGCTTGAAAATAGATATCTGTGCGGGTGTCCATTGTAATTGGTCAATAAGGTTATAATTCAAATCAGGACCAACAACAGGTTTAGGAAGAACACCCTTTGACATTGGCTGCTTAGACTTACTAGAGCTAGGACCTCTAATAATAATGGGAGCTTGAGACTGACTCCTAGTGACAGTATTGAGGGGTTGGGACATCCTTCGTGAGTGAGGACCTCTTAATACCACAATGGGTCCTTCATCAGGCATAGGCATTGAATCCACATCATATCCATAAGGGTCTTTCCCTCTCATCATGTTGACATTATCATCAGCCACTTCAAGCATGTTAATAACATTTTCAGCATTTGTGTAAGTGTAGTTGATAGCAGCCTTGCCATTCTTGTTGTTAGAATTCTCTCCTTTCTCATATTTGGGCAAGGGTTCTTTAAAAGCTTTGTGATCCGCATTAGTGGTTAAACCATCAACTTGTAATTTGTTGCTCTCAATAAGGTCTTGAACAAGATGTTTAAGTCTAAAACAATTTTCTATATCATGTCCAATTCCATTATGAAAGACACAAAAGGCCTTCTCATCCCACCAATGAGGTTTAGGATCTGGTATGTGGTGCTTGGCAGGATCCTGAGGGTGTGCCAAATTGTGAGAAATTAATGTCTTGAAAATGTTTGCATAGGAATCCCCAAGTTTGGTAAATTGTCACTTTTCCTTTTTAGTTCTCCCTTGATACTTGGGTTTATTCTCTTGTTGTCCTGAAGATGTTTGTAGCTTCATAGCTTGAACTACATGAGAGAGACTAAGAACTCCTTCATTCTTAGGTTGTGATGAGTCAACAACTCCGTCATTGACCACCTGCTTATTCTTATTCCAATAAGAGTTCTTTTTGTCCTTATTACCATTATTATTGTTGTTTTGGCTATTGTTGTTATTAGTTGATTTAGCCAAAATTCCTTGTTCTTTTAGGACATCCTCTATGCGACAGGCCACTTCTACCATGGTATCAAAAGAATTAAACAGGATCTTCCTTACTTCATATCTTAATTCTGGTACCAAGTTGCTCACAATGATGTCTATTCTTTCCTCCTTAGGAATTGTCCTCAGATATTTTGAGCACAAACGTCTCCATCTTTGTAGGAAGGTGACAAAAGGTTTTCCTTGATTTTGTTTGAGTTTGCACAAATCAAGCATTGTGACCGACCTTGATAGATTATAAGAAAAATGTTGAACAAATCTTTGGACAAGTTCCTTAAATGTCTTTACTGGAGGAGTAAGGTTGGTAAACCACTCCATGGCTTGACCCTTGAGACTCCTTGGAAATAATCTCATCGAGTAGGAGACTTCATGGTGAAAAGAAAAGCTCATTATGTAGAACTGTCAAACATGGTCATGAGGGTCACCAATGCCATCATATTTGTCATAGGTTGGAAATTAAACTTTCTTAGGGAACTCAACCAACACCACACTCTTGTCAATTGGGTTGGGGCATATGGAGTCCAAATTAAACATGCTCTTAGGAGCCCTCATCCTTTCTATATCCTTTTGCATTTTCATGATCACCTCATTGGTTGAAGGATTCTATTTCATGATCACCTCATGATCACCTCATTGGTTGTTTTGTTCCACATATCTTTCCACATATGCTTGAAAGGATGGTTCTTGTTGCATAGTCATAAAATCCATTTTATCAAAGTTGGTATAGCTTCCTCCATGTTGTGAGCCATGATGTGCTTGTTGGGAGGGTTGCTTTGATTGTCTATGAGGTGATCGTCTCTTATGATGATCATATCTTGAAGTCCTTCCTCTAAGACTTGGAGATCATGAGGGCATCCTTGACCTTCTTCTAGGACTTGGTGAGGGGGTAGATGGGGGTGAGTTGGTCCCACTATTGGCACCCCTCCCATTGAATCGATTTTGGAGTTGTTGTGCATAGAGCCTATCTTCTTCTTCTTGGGTGACTCTTTTGCTTATGTCTAATAATGCACGTTCCTCTTCTTCTAGTTGTCTGAATTTCCTTTTTGGTGGCTTGTTCATCTATATAGGCTTGCTTCTCCCTTTCAATGTTTTTCAACCTTGTATTTTCATATCGAGAGGTATCTTTAAGTGGAGAAGACTTTCTTGAATGCCTTATTGCATTGGCTGCATTGATGTGATGGTCACTAGATTCGTTGTTCTAGTCCTCATGTTGTGACCCTGAATCTGAGTGAGTTTGCCTATAATGTCTCTCAGCTCATTGGTGAGCATCTAAATATCTTGTGTTATTGGGAGGTGACCCAAGTGGACTAGCATGAGAAGAACCACCGTACTCTCCCCTATGCCATTGGAAGATATCCTCAAGAGTTTGATTCATGGCTTCTCTTTTTTGTTGAGTGAAAGTGTAACTCATTTCCATACTTGATGAAAGTGGTGCTAAAGAGGTGCTCACTTCACTAGGATTACCTTTTGGATTAAAACAAACTTCAGATTCAATTTTAGGAGATTGATCGAAAAGGGGTTCTTTTCCCTTGTGCTGTTGACAAGTCTTAACTGGTGGTAACTAGCTAAAGATAACAGGGGGTCACTTCCCTTAATTGACTTGGTACCTTGTTGTAACTGACATGAAAGAAAGAGATTCTTAATGATAGGGTGACCTCGCAAAGTGTCAACACCAAACTAGGATAATCAAAGTTCTCTATTGTCCAAAGAGAAATGAAAAGATAGAAATATCAAAGGGGCTTTACCAACATTGTCAAAGAGGTGCTTCAAATCAAAGTGTGACTACCCTTACACTTTTGAACCAAGAGGTTGGACTAGGCCAAAATATAATTAAAATTGAGATTTAAATGAAAGCGATTTGGACAATAAGAGCACTAAAATTTTCCAAGAATGTAGCCAACAATCCTAGAGATAAACTTTGTCACCAAGAATGGCCTTCTAACTTGACAATTGTTCCTAAAGTGACCTCATAAATTAGATGATGCTATCCCAGAGGACTAAAACCAAAAATTTAGAGCCAAGATAGGTCTCTAACGATAGAGTAAGAAACCTACTCAAAACCTAACCTGACTAACAACAATTAAAACTGACCAAACTGAAAGCACGACAGAAACTACCCAGGCGATATACTCCAAGCTAACAGGGTGATACACCTATAACTAGGTGATACTTCACCCTACACCAGGTGATAGACCTCACAATATCCAGGCGATAAACACTCAGCAGGTCAGGTGATAATCTAGTAGGGGTGAACTATTGCGCGATGTTTCTTCTCAAAGCAGGCGATACTGTTGCAAAATTGTTTAACTCTTGACTAGAACTGTGTAAAATTTGCATTTTTTGGGTCTGTTTGGTCAAAATTTTCGGTCTGAGGGTTGATGTTTTTGATCTCAATCACAATATCAGTAGAATTTTGGCAAGTTTGCAAATAGTGAGGGATTAAACATGTCTCAAAACACTTGAAACAAGGGAAAAAACAACCTTGCCAAGATAAACACTTGTGATATCAAAATAAAATTGCACCCTATGAATGCTACCGATTGTTTGTATATTGAGAATGTTTACATTGGTATCACACAATCGAAGATAATTCAAGCAAATCTATCCTAAAAAGTCAAGGCTCAATACTTACCAACTTAGCCCACAACTTGGTGTCCCCTTGCCTCACACAAAGTTGTTACCCACAATAGATGTTGACTTTGTCATGGAAGTGTCAAAGACACAACCAAAGGAACACATATGGTGAGTATCTTAAGGTGATCCAAGTTGTTCCACTTGGATCAATCCTTTCACTAAGATGATAAGCGGCTAAATAAGGTAGCTTCTATCTAAAGGTTCTTAATAAGGGCTTCCATTCATAACACCCCTCTTGCTCCTCATAGAGGATCGGGACCTCATAGCCTCAAGGGTACCTTAAGCATTCTTGCTCAATGCTTTCCCCATGGTCACAATCCCATGAGTTACTCACATCAAGTGAAGAAAAGTGTTATGTCTACCAAGGTTTTGTGTCCTCGATAGCCTTGAGATTATAGTGAGTTGGAATCACTCGCCACCAAGGAAAATGATGACAAGGTTGTCCCCACTTGGGTCATTCCTCTTGATTTCTCAAGAGCAGGCCTGCTAAAGGATCCTAAACTAAACAAAGAATGGATGATTTTTGAGGTTCAGGGTTTTTGGTCCACCACAACGGTGAAAAGCATACTCCCCTATCTCAAAAACTTCTCCCAAACACACCAAGAAAAATTTAATTACCCCTTGCTTCCAAAAACCTTAAGATGGGTCAAGATTTTCTGGTTCACCTAAAGGTGAAGAGCATACTTCTCCTACCACCTCAAAACCTCTTTCACAAGGTATTAAGTTCCTATGAAATGAAACAACTAGTATATGCCGCACTCAATAAAGAAAGCAATTAAACAAACACTTGATTTGGTTTTTATGCTTAGGGCAGCCCTACAAAAACCATTAGTAGCCCTCTTTGACATGTGATTTATAGCGATTTCCTTTCAAGCAAAGCTCCTACAACCATAACTTGTTAGACAACTAGGGTTAGGAAAACCAAAATATAAGCAAAAGCAATGTAAAGATCTGATCAATTTAGACTAAGAAATGTAAATTAACCCTGTTTAAATGCATCAAAGTAAGCCAGCAAGCTAAATGTGATCAAATTCGGTTGATAAAACTTATAATCCAGCTCTCTGCTGTATCAGGTGATATAACTCAGACTTCACCAGTATCGTTCGACATAGTTTCTTGTATCCGAGTGATATACCTCAGTCTGGGTGATATATTGCACAATAGGCAGGCAATACTTCGCACGACACTAGGTGATAAACCTCAATACATGCGTGCGATTCTTCTAAGATGCAAAGTGTCGCACTAGTATTATAAGGTATATCACGTGATATACTTGAGAAGTGTCACGCGATACTCTAAGACAAAAAACCAGAGAACGCAAAATATTTGAAAATTAAGCTAAAAACTTGCCAAAAAATTGATGGAAAATGACGAAGATGTAGAAAAAGAAGGGACAAAGCTAGTCTACTCTGCCCCATGGTGGGCGCCAAAAATGTACACACAAAAGTAGTGCACTTCTATGAATCCTTACATACAAGAAAACTCAAGAATGAACCCTCACAAATCGATCCATAGCGCTCTATGCATGGAGTTGCAAGATTATGGATTTTCTCTCAGCTAGAGCTATTGAGCTTGTGACCTTGCTAGTCAACCATACAATGAGAGATTTGAATGAAGACAAGGGCAAGAGTGCCAATATCTCCAAAGAATCAAATGGAAATGCAATGCAATGCAAGCTAATAATGAGAATGCAAATGTGCAAACTATGCTATGAAAAATGGAAATACAAACTAAGCTATGAAATG
The DNA here is from genome assembly GCA_027943335.1 of Chamaecyparis obtusa. NCBI lineage: Eukaryota > Viridiplantae > Streptophyta > Pinopsida > Cupressales > Cupressaceae > Chamaecyparis > Chamaecyparis obtusa. The sequence continues at coordinate 72,440 of BSBK01004551.1, forward strand.
GAAATAGCAATGTGTTACAACCCTTCCTATTAAGCTAAATGAGTTATTCTAAAGCTTGAAA